>JAUIMW010000012.1:0-41630 GCA_033557785.1 Enochrus cinctus | reverse complement strand
CGAACTACCACTAATTGGCGAAATTAAAATCTTTCGCTTTCGGACTTAAAAATTAGAGCCAAAGATAATAAAAAAAAATGTTTATATATATATATATATATATATATATATATATATCCTCCCAAACAATAACAAAGCAACTTATAAAAAAATAAACTGGTTGCATTTCATAATGTTAGTGGAGTTAGTCATATGCCTCTAAAGATGTTATATGACATGTAGCTTACCTCTACCGTTTCCAAAAAAATCACTAGAAGATATACTGGAAGATCCTTGGAATCTGCTCAAGTTGGCTTGGGTTTCAAAATCGTTGCCACGATCATTGAAAAACTGTTCTGAAGAAATGGCTTTGGCATTCCCGAATTTTTTTTGTGCAGCATCAGTAGAGTTTTCAAAAGTATTAGAACTACTTCTAGGTACTTTATCAACAGGCTTATTGTAAATAGTTGTGACTGGCTTAGGTTTTTCAGAAGGTATTGGATCATCTACTATTACCCACGAATCTCTAGAATTGTTACTTTCTGATAACAAGCTGTCCAGCCCTTTGTTTGACCCAAACCCACTATTACTATTCCTATTCATGCTGAAGCCTGATGAAAACGAATAGTCATCGAAAAATGAGTCATTATCAGTTAGTCGTAACTTTGCCAAAGAACTTAAATTGCTTGATGATTGAACATTTTCTTGTTCTATAGTTTTCATATCACTTAAAGCAGAGTGACTTATTCCCCTGAAATCAGTACACATTATAAAATTTAATTTCACATGAAGTTGATAAAATACTAACGTTCTAGCATTTAATCCCATTCCTAGTCGTTCAAGTTGTTCAGCTTTCTTAGGATCAATTTTTTTCATCTGCTCTTCTTTTTGTTGCTGTTGCATACTTAAATCTTTATACGCTAATCTCACTGCTGCTTCTCTCTCAAGTTTTTCTTGAGCTGATAAAATAGCCTGTTTTGCAGATTCTTCTTTTGCACGTAATCTTGATTCTTCAGCTAATTCTGCTTCTTTTTCTATTTCGGCAAAATTTGTTTTGACCTTTGTTGCTCCTAAACCCCCTTTTTTTGCTCCCAACTAAATTTATTATTGTATTATAATTCAATAATATATATAGGATTATTTTTACTTACACCAGTTCTCTTTGGTTGAACTTTTCTTACACCAATGGTAGATTTTCTTTCTTCTGTGCTAGGAGGTTGAGTGAAATCTACTTTAGGTCCCTCTGTTGGCAAGACTGTGTTGGCAATAGGTTCAGGTTTAACAATTTCTGTCTGAAATAAATAGGGTAAATTGAGAATAAAAAATATTGAGAGTCCTTTGGGTATTTTTTAAATAAATTATATATTACCTTTTCAAAGTTGTCCAGTTTAGAAAAATCAGGCGAAGAAAAATTTTCATGTTCTGCAAAGAAATCTACCTCTTTTTCTTCGTGTTTTTCCTCAATATATGGTTGGATATGAAGCTAAAAAATGTTAATTGAAATCACACTGCATGTTAGAGCAAACAAATAAAATAATCAAAAAAAAAAAAAAAATAGAAGCTGAATGGTGCAAACAATGAAGTGCAGTTTGCCCAATGTTCATTAAAAAAAAACAGACTACTCAATGTAGATAAATACAACATAATCAATACTAAATATAAAACTGCTGTAAGAAATCTATTGTAAAAATATGATATCACTTTGTATTCTTTGTCTTTATTTACATATGCATAATGCAAGAAAGATAATAGCAATTAAAGCAAAACAAGATCAGGAGACGTATACACGCCTACCTTTTTTGATTCCATGCTTGGAGCTAGAACTAGCTTCGACTAGAATAACAAAAAATTCAAAACTAATTGTCTGAAATATTACAATTTTTTTTCCTGACTAATGATAAGATTCTGAAACTTTTTAAAATCTATAAGGAAATATTTATATATAGATTTCTCCTTATAGGTCCTTTAGAAATCTCAGAATTCTACTATTAGTCATACATACCTGGTTGTTGTTTTGTAATGCATTTACAGCTAACTGCTGTAGTTTGTCCCTATACAATTGCGCAGCACGAGAATTATATTTCTTCTGGGCATCTGATGTTACACAGTTATGTTGAGAAAAGAATTGTGCCTAAAAAAAAAATATTAAATTTTCATATTTTATTTAAGCTGTATTTATTAAGAAAAAATGATTTGTTAATTTAACATTTTACCTGTATGTTTGTCTACTGCTTACAACAGTCAAGAAAAATAGACAATATAAGAAATTGGGGTATATCACTTAGCGCCAAGTGACTAACTCAGCAGAGGGTTAAAGTAACTAAAAAATAAAATGTAACGAACCAGACAAGCAGCTTGAAGGATCCCAGACAATACCAAATACATAAGAGACAAACTGGAATCTTCTCTCCCAATATGAATGACATCAGTGACAAGGAAGGATGATATATTAAATAGCCCACAAAATCGTGTGGTCAAATATAATAGCGGATTGTATAAATTGGAAGTCATCAACACTTTGAAGATTAATTCTATTGAAAAGCATTAGCATGATGCAAAACTTGGTGGACTTTTTCAGTCAGAAATGCTAAAGCAGAAGAAAAATAAAAAGTAGGAAGTCGTTACACTATCTAAAGTTTTAAAAAAATAAACTTGTAAACTGACTAAGTACAACAAAAAAAAATGTTGATGGACTTGAAAACAGAAGGAATTTTTTTTATATTTTGTCAATTTTTGAGTCAAACAAAGGTTCTTGTACTAAAAATCACAAAATTAGCATGCAATGAACTAATATTGATATTAAAATATAGATTTATATAAGATTTGAAAATGAGTGGGTATATTTTTAATTTTTCTTCTTATTAATCATAATCAATTATAAAACCAGAAAAAAACACTAGTCGTCGTAATAGCCTGGTGGTTTAGGCACTGGCCTTTGGAGCTAGGGGTTGTGGGTTCGATCTCCAGTCACGGTGATTTTTCTGAGAGTGTAAAACTGTCGGTTCTATGTGTTGTAGGTTGTACCACACGCACGTTAAAGAACACTGTGACCCTCGGGTACAATTCCGGCACAGTTAAAATTTCCAGGAGTCGTGGTCTCAATCTCTGGCATCGGTAATTGGTCTCATGGCCGAAATAGGCCGACGTTAATTAAAGCAATTTAAAAAAAAACAAAAGACACCCGTTTTTTTAATTTTTATTTTTAAAGGAAGTAGGTAATGATTTAAAAAAAATTCTCATTTTGTAATTACTCATAAAAAAAATATTTTTAATCGTAGAATGTCCTTTCTCTTTCTTCTCAGATTTAATTTTAGACATTCCAATTCAATTTAAAATGTAACCACTCATAAAATGTATGCTTTGTAATAATATCACTTATGTGGGCCTATCTTTTTTTCAGTTATTATTGGAACATGGAAATATTAGTATTGCACAAATATTGTTCATGAATAATTTTTTGTATGTATTATCGGATTTAACATGTATATCAAAAAATATATTAAAAAAAGCTGATTCGATACTTTTCCATTTCAAGGCAATGCCAAACAAATATTTAACAAATTCTGACAATTAAATTTTGAATGAACTAGAAATTTATAATTTCATCCATGTCTTTTTACGATCTGTTATATAATACACTGAGTCATCAACATAATTGGTCTCATGGCGGAAATAGGCCGACGTTAACTAAAGCAATTTAAAAAAAAACAAAAGACACCCGTTTTTTTAATTTTTATTTTTAATGAGATGAAACCATACTAAATCCCAATTGTGCACCAAACATAGTGAACAAAAATAAAATATACATTTCTTCAACTAATTTTACTTTCTTTTACGAAGTAAAAATAAATCTAGTAATTATTTACTATTATATAGATAGTTTACTTTTATAATTTTTATATTTAATCTAGTTATACTCCCATAACTTGATAGTTGTTCTCATTTCAAGTTTTGGCACTGTATTGCTTAAATTTGATCCAGCAAATTCCCATTTTGCTCACATATAATAAATGCTTAAAACTCAAAGATGGAAAAAATGCTTAAGGAAATCTGCAAAAAGTTGAGGAAAAAGAAGATGCTATGGAGGACATTTTTAAAACATGTTTCATAAACAAGAGACCCAAAATTTTGCCTGTTACATACTAAGTCCATTAAATCAAGGGATTGTTTGCAAAAGTTATTTTTTTATATAACGAAATACTTTATAAGTGTGATAACTTTTGCTGACCTATACTAACCACTTAACAGCCATCATTTTTTCCACACACGTTCCTATTAGGTCCTACTATTATTGAACGTATCTTATATATCTGCGTATTCTTAACTAAACTCGTGTAAAATCTCACACTAAACATTTAGAATATACATTTTACAATCATAGACATAAATATTTAGGGAACATTTATATAGTGTAAGGTATACTAGATGTTAGCACACAAATATAAGGGGAAGTGGTTATACAGAGATAATCCATTTAATGTTAATACAGTATAATTTTCAAGCTGAAACTCAACTTTCTTGAAAAATACCAAAAATTTCCTACTTGTATTCTATTTGCGATTCAATTAAAATCTTATAATACAGTAATAAATAATTTACATAACCACATACATAATTATATATGTTCAGAAAAGATGTGTTTAATTAATAAATCTCGAGATCTATAGGCCCAAGTTAAGAGTTATGTATGGGTCAAATCTACAAGAACACATCAAACACAAGCAAATACAAATTTTTAATACTACATTTTGATTATATCACAAATAGAGCTTGATATAAATCAAGAACCCAATTTTTAAAATTTTGTTTAAACATTAAAATTATTAATTAAAAAAAAATATATTTTAAACATTGCCATGCGTTAACCTAACTTTTAATATTCATCGAGGAAAATAAATAACTTTTTTGACCTCTTGTGCTTTCCTATGTCTTAAAATTATTTGTTCATGGTTTAATATTTAACATAAGTATTAAGCTTATAAAATATTTATTAACTAAGAAAATTAAAAAAAAAATTATTTAAACTTGCTATCGTGAATCCTGGATCAGTAATAAGTTGTATATGTATATTAAGAAATAACATCTTAAATTTCGTTAATACTAGTCAGTTTTACTGTTTACATAAATATAAAATAAATTAGAAAAAGGTACAAAACTCTCTTAATAGCTTCGATATATTTCTAATATTGCTACTGTTTGAGCTAAAATTGTGAAATGATAATTAATTTATAAAGAGAATTAAAGAAGGATAAGTAATTGTTGAACTGCCAAATTGTTATACATTAGACTACAAAAAGAATTTGTCAATGTTAAATTAATATGGAATTATTAAATACACTAGATACATTACTTTTATTTTATATGTAAAATAACGCCTAAGGCCAATTTAGTGATGTAATTATAATTCATACTTTAGCCTTCAAGCGTACCATGACCTAGATTTTTAATCACACAATTTTATTTTGTTGCCAATTTTCTTGATTAAATAACCATATGGTAAATGCATCTAAATAATATGAGAATTTGATAGTCTACGAACTAATGTAAGAACAAAATACAAGTTTCTATTTGTATGACTTACAGCATTTGAATTTCCTCCTAGTTGCATTTGTCGTAACTGCAACCATGTCCAGTTAGTATCGAGTTGAGTCGATCGCACAAATGTTAAATGCACTCCCAAGCTACGGTGGACAGCCGAACAATCTATGCAGATGAAGACTCCATATGTTACACTTGACCATGTCGGATTTTTCTGATTGCAATCGAAACATGTCTGAAAAATTAAAAAGAAAATCATTTAGTACGAGACACGTCAGATGTAAAACATAGGTCACACAATGTATTTCCGTGAAAAACAGATTTTCAGCAAAAAAGTTATAAGTGTAACGAAATTTACTTCACCTTATTGGCTGGTATGGCACGTAATCTATGAAAAACGGCCTCAATGTCGGATTTTGACGGTTGTGCATCCATTTTAATAAATTTTGACAATTACATAGAAAGTGACATTTATAACCCACAGACACGTTGTCAACAAATTTACTACTCGAAACTTTGGACAGGTGGCGCTCATCAATTTTGTAGAAGTCTACCAAGGCAAATAATATTATTTTCGATACGCTTATTCTAGGCATTTTTTTTAAATTAATGTGTAATTAAATAATTTTTATTTTGTTCTTTGTAATAAAAGTAAAAAATATTGTGTCTATAAATTTTGAGAACCTGTGATCTTATATAAAGTAGACTCATTTATTTAGATTGGGCGTTTACGAAAATTAACTGGATACATACCGGAAGAGTAATCTCAAAAACCGGTCATTGCAAAAGCAGGTTTTTAATTACGTGCACATTATATTTTATTATTTCAATAAAATCAAAGACATTGTAAAGTAATAGACGAAATATCATACATATCGATGAGAAAGGGAAAAACATAAACCATTACATTTTTTGGTAGTTTGCTGGGCACACCATAAAATTTTAATAAATATGACTATTTCTATTCTACCAAGGTCGCAATTCTTCAACCATGGCCCTAATCCTCTTTGGCTGATAGAAAGAAAGCGTACCTTCGATCATCAGCAAGATATACTAAGTCCATGGTTTACAATTGTTTAAACCATATAATAAGATACGTTTAAACGTATCTCTTTGCACAAAGAACCTGCCCAATTAGAAGAATTACTTTCCAGTGGTGTATAGGATTTATAAAATAAAATAATAAATAGAATATAATTGACTTAAATATTATATTATAATTGAGTTAAATTACATATTTATTATATATCCCCTGATGAAGATCATGACCGTGATTTCTTTTGAATTTATTAGAATTTTGACTTTTTAAATTAATAATTATAAAATAAAATTATATATTAATAATTTATGTATAATGCATAAGTATATAAATTAAAAAAATAATGGGTTAAAAATCAATGGAAAATGAAAAATTACATAAATAAAAATAAGGGAAGCATAAATGCACTGTGCTTCCAGATTATCTTTTTGGTTAAGAATAAATACTGAAACTTGTCATTTCTTTAGCAATTTTAAGATTTATTTAAGTAATTACAATAACACTTTGTCAAGTTTTAATTAACACATATTGTGTTAGAATGAAATGCGTTAATTAATTATTTGTGTGTTTAATTTTTCAGTAAATTGCATTTTTTGGATTAGGGAAGCGCTGCTTTCCTTACTTCTATGGACGCCAAACCACTGCAATTACATAATGTATTTTCTTTCCAGCACCCGATATCAAGGAAATGCATTGAAAGTGGAATAAAAATATAAGAATTTATTAGATAAAATATAATTTTTATATTTATTGTATTTAATGCGTTCTACAGGTCATAACAGTAATATATAAATCACACTCAAAATATATCCGTTGATATGTTCTAGGTAATTTGTATTTGTCAAATATCAATAATAATTTTTATACAATACATTTTTATCACAAGAAAAGTGGTTTACGTTTTGTAGAGAAATGTTAGAAATAATTGGAGTACATTTATTTTCAAACCGACAATCGTATCTGCAGTTTTGCGGGAATTAGTTGTTAGGTCACGTGATCACAACCGCTAAGCGATCAGTTCGTCATTTGTAAACAAAACAATAATTCCGCTATGTTTTTACAAAGACATTTCTGTCAATCGATCTGAGTTTCTATCTAATTGTTACATAATTTATTGATAGTTTTTTATGTTTTAAAAGTTGTGAACATACAAATAATGATAGAAATGGACGTGAGAAACCAGAAATTAGAACAGCAAGTGAGTAATTTAATATTTAAAGAGAAAATTCCATTGAAATCGATAATCGTTCTATTTTTTATATTTCAGCGCCAGATTATGGAACAGAAGATGAAACAAAAAAGACTAACAGCAGGAATGATACAAGCATCTGATATTCGTAACTCTTCAGCCAAAAATAGGTCCAACAGCGGTCATCGACGTGAACTACATGGTAAGACTGTTCCTTCTAATATTAAAGATAACTGATAATGCAAACACAATGGGTTGTAACATATAGGTATGTTGGCACAATAATCAAAGATATTTTTATTTTTAGGTTATGATGGACCTTTACAGTACTCTATGAGCCGTGACAACAATCCCGATCAAGTAATTTCTATATTATCAAACGCAAACCATATCGAAGGTATGTTACTTGAAAGCTACTACATACAACAATTTTACTTTTCATTTACTTACAGATGTGTCAGTTGAAGATATATCAAATAAAAATTCAAACGAGTTGATGGACATTGAAGATGAAGAGTCAACCCCTGTTACATCAACTCCTAACAACGGGAACATGCCAGTTAATCCCATAATTGAACAACCTACTGCATTTATGAACAATCAACTTAACGGGGTAAGTGTTATTTTTATTGTAATATTAAGATTAATATGAAATATGTTTATAAATAAAAAAAGAAATATGTTACATGTGTAAATTGCCATTGCTTTGTAATGTGAGTAAATTCATGATGATTTTCTACAATTTTGCGGTTAAAAGTAAAAATATCTATAAATTCTAGCACATGTATGTTGCTTAGTATCTTAGCTTTAAATGGAAAAACATTTTATGGTTTGAATTTCAAATAATTATTATCACCAATTCAGGGTAATTACTTGGGATAGAAATTAAGATATTCTCGGTAATAATAATTTTTGTTACCATCAAATTTTACTCTTTGGCTGCCATTATATATATCGTGATTAGGTCACACGTTTTGGCATATTTAAACATATGAATGTGTACATACTATTCCAGAAAATCAAAAATAAAAAAGGTCGAAAAAAATTTTTAAAACTAAAAGAAAAAATTTCATGATATATTTTTTAATTTTTATCAAATTGTACAAGAAGTATAACAGTGTATATAAGTATATTTTTTTTAATGGGTTTGTTACTGTTGTTTATGTTTGGACATAATGCCAGGCATAACAAATAGTTTAATTTGTTTTCAAAATGTTTGAAAACACTACATTAGTTGACATAATTGGTTATGAACACATAGAGTACTAATTATGATTCAACTGAAGATTTACTAAAAATACATACTCAATGCATGTTTTTTTTTTTAATTTTGTTTTTAATGTTGCATTTCCCAACAAAGCACCTAAATATTTTGTAAACCTTAAGAAATTAAAAGTTGTTTCAAAGAAAAAGGTACATAAAATTTTTTTATAAATTAATTTATATTTTCATAAGAAAAATATTTTTAGAAGATAGCACATTTAAATTATGGTTTTGGTAATTATAGAGAATTTAGAATACACTTTTGAAACTAAAATTAACAATAGAATTAAAAAATAGAAATATGTTCTTTTTAAAATAAGCAGTTGCAGAACTTGTTAAAGTAATTTTGACTGTATATAATTAAATGTAGCCGACAGAAATTTTCAAATGACTTTTTAGGGAACATATAGTGTTCTAATTCCATCTTATATTTTTAAATTAAAATTGCTTTAGTCTTTGGAACTTGAAAATTGAGAATGTATAAATATGGTTTTCAGAACAGAAAGTTTAACACTTTGAACACCATGTCAGTCACCGGTGACTGACAATTAAGTATTCCAATTGAGCCGTGTCAGGCATCGGTGACTGACACTACATGGCTACTTTTATCTTTTAATTTATGCAAATATGCATCGAAATAAATAAAAATATTTAAATTCTTATATATCCTATTAAATAAAACCTAAATACAAAAAAAAATTTTTTTGACATTTTGTGAAAAACCCAGTTGGCGTTCAATGTGTTAAAATTATCAAAAAGTTTTGTTTTATATTTTTTGTTCAAACACTTACTATATTTATCTATTAAGAAAAAAATATTTGGTTTTTTAAATTTCAGATAAAACTTTCGCGGCTTATTCCGACCATTACTAGGATATTTTTTACGAAAACTAGGTCCTAACTGCAAAATTTTCTAAATTATTAAATCAAAATTTTTTAAAATATCATTTGAATGTCGTTTTTTTACTTAAGTTTTAAATAAATAATTCTTTTAATTTATTAAAAATGCTTCTTTTTAACTCTCGAAACTATATTATTTTGCAAGCAGTTTTATGTCAGTACATATACTTTGTTATCAGTCGAATTTTGCTGCTTTCACAGTTCTTTGTGAAAGGATTAACTCCAAATAAAATACTCCCAAGTGATTGCATTAATATAGAAAATTGTAGATAAATAATTTTTTTTAAATTTTGGTAATTTATCACAATTGTATTATTTTTAAAATTAAATCAATCAATAATAAGTGTACATACTCAAATTTAAAATTCAGACTTATAGTTCTAAATAAAAATTTAGGAAAACCTAATATGAAGAATGTTAATACAAAATGAGTTTTAAGAAAACACGGAATTTATTGATTTACTTAAAAATATACTTGACCGTAGATTGATTACATATTTAATTATACAAGAGCAACACTTAATAATGGCACAATTTATTAATCTAAAAATAGATTCATATAATTATTATTTTATGTCAAAAAGGAGATACATAGAAGAATACAATTTTCATAGTGTTTTTTGTTATAAAATATATGATTTTGCAATGGCTATTGTTGTATCTGTTATTTTCTTATTTAATAAAAACACTACTTATTTTTTAAAATTCTAATTTGAATGTTGAAATTCTGAAAAGCTAATGTATTTACTGTGGAACTTTTAAATTTTTCAGATGCCTGAATCTGAAGGTGATATAGAAGGGAACGTAGACAAGTTTGTATTTCAACCCGCCACACAGAAGCTCCTCTACAAATGCCGGATTACGAGAGATAGGAAAGGCATGGACCGGGGTCTTTACCCTACATATTTCCTTCATTTAGAGAGAGATTATGGAAAAAAAGTGTTTTTGTTGGCAGCGAGAAAACGTAAAAAGAGCACTACAAGCAACTATCTCATTTCTACAGATCCTACTGATTTATCTCGAGGTGCAGAGTCATATGTAGGTAAGTGTAAACATGTCATCAATAATACTTGGCAGTTTAAAATGGCCTTGTGCCCATCATAAATCTATTTTGATTGCTTTGACAAAGTACATGCAGGCAGCTCATTACGCTGATATTATATCTACTTGGAATACTAATTATCACGTAAGAATTTTAAACAGTATAATATTTGCACCTTGTTGACGGTGAATGGCGATTGTAGGAATCACTGGAGTGTGAAATTACTAGTTTTAAATGGAATGATATAACCACCATAAATGGTTTTGTTTACAGATAGAAAATGTTATCTCTTTTTCAACTTCAAATGTTTGTATGTTTGAAATTATTAAACTAATTTTTTCAGGCAAACTCCGGTCCAATTTGATAGGAACACAATTTACAGTTTATGACAATGGAAAATCACCAAGAAGATATAATATGGCAGAAGGAACTATGCCTCGCCAAGAACTTGCAGCAGTTATGTATGATACAAATGTTCTTGGTTTCAAGGGGCCAAGAAAAATGACAGTGATCATACCGGGGATGACATTAAATCACGAAAGAGTGACCATTTACCCTCAAGATGAGAGTGAAAGTCTTATTGAAAGTTGGAAAGCTAAAAATATGGATAATTTAATAGAGTTACATAATAAAACGCCAGTATGGAATGATGATACTCAGTCTTATGTACTTAATTTTCATGGGAGAGTAACACAAGCTTCAGTGAAAAATTTTCAAATAGTTCATGACAGCGACGCTGAATATGTCGTCATGCAATTTGGTCGAGTAGCAGAAGATGTATTTACAATGGATTACAGATATCCGATGTGTGCTTTACAAGCATTTGCCATCGCCTTGAGCAGTTTTGATGGTAAATTAGCTTGCGAATAATGTTACAGTGCCTCTTTGTATATATTTATAAAATTTTGAGCTATATCTTGGCAATGTATTATCAATATGTTTTTCATAAAATTTTCTATAATGTACTTAATAACCAACATAAATCATGATCTATTAATTAAGTATAATTTTTTTAAATAAATCATTTGTATAAAATGTTTTGTTAATAAAATTCAAGCCGTCCGCTAAAGTAAACATGATTTATGTTGGACTTTACATTCTTGTTGATCTCGAATACATTCAAAATTTACCTTTTAAAATGAAAAAAAAAATACATACTAAAAATTATATCTGCCAACATATGCCATTTTTAAAGTGCAACGTAAACATTTGGTAGTATAAAAAGTATTTGTTATATCTAGTCGTTTAATTTTAACCAATTTTATTGTTAATTTTAAGTTATTGTGACAACTTTATATTATAATTTTTTAAATAATAAGCACTATACTTAATATTTTTAAATTTTGTACTTATTAGTATAATATATTATTGTTTACTATATAATTTAGAATTAAGACAAATCAAACTCATAAAAGACAAAACATTTCATTTATTGATTTAAATTTACTAAAATGAAATGTTACAAGTCATTAAATATTGAAATGAATCTCAATTGCCTTTATTTTAACATAGATATTGTATAAGTATTATTGTAATATTAAAAAAATGTTTTAACAGCACTTATTGTGTATCTATATTTATATTTTTATATAAATAAGTAAATATTTTGTAATTAATTGATTGGTGTAAAAGAATGATACATGTGGAGTGAATTGTGCACTATTTCATTTGTTTTTTGATTTATTAATAAAAAAATTTAGAATGCCGCACCATAAGTGATTTTGCATTTACTTTGGTGATTTTAACTGTCATTTTCTTATAAATGTTATATATTTAAAAAATTGTACTAAGTATAAGAAATTGAATGGTGCTCATTTTTGATGTTGACTTACATACGTATATGTAAAACTATATAGATAAAATACTGCAAGATTTTTATTTATATTTTAGTTTCAGATTCTAGATAAAAAAAAACGAACATTCTTTTTAGTCTTTTATATAATATTGATCTCACATTATACAAGATAAACATGATTTTGTGTCGTAGCTTCACAATTTCGAGATTTATATAAATTATATATGCATTTCTTTTTACTTTTGTAGTTTATCAATTACGTTAATAGTTTTTGAGAATATTTTGATATGAGATCAATACTTATAAATAAATTATAAGGCTATATAGTTTTAAATCAGTATAAAAATAAAATGAAAGAAAAAAAATGAGAGAACATTTTTGAAAATAAATGTTAAATGTCAATTAATATTGTATTTTCAATATCGATGTATTTCATTAAACAGATTACTTCAGTAGTTGAGCAAAAGGTGTTTTATATAATATAATTAATAGTAATAACATTATGGGTGTATTTAAGAAATTTGTCGTCTGTTTGATAAATGTTGCCTCAAAATAATATTCAACTAATAAAATATAATACAGGGTTGTATGTAATAATAAAATTTTCTTGATCTCTTCTCCATTAATGTGTTTAAAGTTTTATTGATATATAAAATAGTACAATAACATTTCTCACCCAAAGCAATTAACTTAAACAATAAATATTTAGTTCCTTTAGCATTGAAATAATAGTTATGAATGTATGTTTTAAAATGTTATAGGATTTTATCTAATGATGCAAATATTTTGTTTTGTGTGCTTGATCTCTACTTTATTTTTGATCAAACAAAGTCTAAATTGGGTGAAATTAGGGAAAAAAATCTAATGTGCTCTTCGATGATATTTTAAGAAAGTATGAATAAATTCTCTCAAAATTGTCAATTCTTGAAACTTATCTACTATTTTATTTCTTATAGATTAAGTAAAACTTTTTTTAGATATGTGTTATAAATTTATGAAAAACGTTGCAAAAGTAAAGACACTCTTTTACTTATGTAAGGAAATAAATTTGCATCAATAGATAATAAGTATAAACCATTAGATTGTTTTAATGTTATAACACAGATGTGTTCATTAAAAAAAGGTACTTCGTAGATTGGTCAAATTTGAAGCACAAACTAGAATTGCTCATGTAAATTTTAGGAAAATGTAACTTTTTGAAATTAATGAAGTAATTAGTGGTATGAAGCGGAAAGCAACTTTCAATAGTCTGTTATTTCGATTTAATGTACAAATTTTATCATTCCAATATTAGACCTTCTATACTAACAAATATTTTTAATAAATTCCTATTTAAAAAATCAAATATAGGCAACTCAAAATTAACTGCTCATCCACAAATGTTTTTTTATTGTAATTAGTAGCAAAATAATAAAGGTAGTCTAGGAAATAAATTAATAAATTAAAGACTGTTTACAGTATTACTATTATATATAAAAATTAATTTATCATTCCAATGTACGAAATAATCGGACTTTTGAGAATGCTTTTCAAAAGTGATTTTGTTACAAGAACTAATCCAGCCTACATTATTGTAATTGATAAGGTGCTCTAAGAATATAGAATAAAAAAGTAACGAATGCCTTTCATTATAAATTTGAGACATTTTAAAGTGGAATTGAAGCTGAAAATATTTAAATGTTAACAATTTGTGCTCAATTGTCTTGGTTGTTTACACCTTAAGTGCTTAAACTGATTTCACTGTATAAAAATCATAATAGTAAATGATCTGCATAAGTAAAACTAGAGTTTTATTTATCATCTGTAACCTTCTATCATTTCCTCTAATATTCTTTTCTTAAATATGTGTATATCTTATGTTTGTCAATGAAACGTGTCGAGCTATTCCTATGCAATACCACACCCCTAGTGTTCTGAAATACAATATCCCTCAGGATTTTTTTTATTTGGGTTCAGTGCTCGCTCTGCTAATTCCGTCTTCCACTTTTTTTTGTGTTAATGTATTCATGTTGTATATTTCTGTTATTAGTCTTACAATATTCTATTCCACAGTAGCTTCTCTTGTGGGGCTTTTTCAAGATCTATTCTCCAGGATTTCATATTTTTATAGGATCCAAATGGTTTGTATTCATTAATGTAACAATAAACGAGTTCAGGTACCTGAATAACATTAACATACACACTGATGCAATTGGAAGCATTTTGGTTAACATTAAATAGCAACATAGACTCATATACAAGACTATCGGTAAATAAAGGTTAATCGCAAATAAAGTGACAAGTAAAGTTATTGTGTTCTCCCATTCTTTCTAATGCATTTCATCACCTGGACAGAAGACTGAAACCAATTTTATCAATTTCTAAATGAAGCCAAATTATCCAAATTTAGCCACAGAAGATATTCAAGCCTCTCTGTCCTGTTACAGAATAAGTCCTGTTCCCAAATACATCCAAAAAGGAAAGAAGTATTCTGTCAATACAAGGAGAATCCAAACTACATCAACACTAAACTCGTGCAAGCAATCTCTAGAAAAATTATTTAGAGCACCCAAAAATTATGTTTTCAACAATTGTGTGAATTAAACCGCAAAACTAGCATAGCATTGCTTTAATGCTTTCTGAAGAGGATATTTTGTAAAAAACACTTTCTCGAGGCCCTCGAATGACCATCTGCATCTTTCAATATTAGACAAACTAACCCTGACAACTGTAATCTATCGCCCTAGCACGCATATACTTAACAATGATTTCCATCCAATTACAATGAACAAATTCAATGTAGTCCTATATAATAAGAAGGGCTCTGCTCCAGGATTGGATGGAATCATCTACTCTTTGATAAAAAAAAACAACTTTATAAATGAATGGAACCTGTGCATATCGCCTGAAAAGAGCAAAGTATTAATTTTCAGCAACAGGAAGAATACCATTGGGAACCACGTCAAGACTGGTAATATTCAAAGTCCAATTTACAAGGAACTAAAATGCAATCACGAACACACACTAGTGTAAAGATTTGTCAATGGAAACGGTAAGAATTAGTGTTTTCAAATGTTTAATCGTTTGTCAAGTAGAGTCGGTAAATGGATATATCAAAAGTAAAACATACACTTTCAGTTGCAGATGTAAAAAGAAAAATTAACTCCCAATATATCTTAAGTAACACATAAATTCCGAATAGTCGACAAAAAAATCAGGCACTAAGCTAAACAAACTGTCAACTCCACACATGTTTCGTTCGGAAACATTGAAACCTTTGTAGTAAGAACAGACAAACGCGGCACCTTCTTGCGTTTGGCGAGTGTTTCCTTTTACAAATTCCAATTGTGTGACCACCCACGAACACTTGTTTGCTAATGAAAACAGCATTATTTCGATCTCGGTAATGATTTTAACGTACTCGTTTGCTCTCATAAACGTTCAGCAGTGAACGCTAGTAGATGGAAACGAGGCTTAAGATGACGTAATTTTTATTTATTTGTTTCTTCTCATGTCATTTTATACATTCCTAATGTCTTTTAGGTGTTTGATACCATAAAACTTCCCTATTTCGTCGAGGATGGGGACTGATATGAGCTGATTTTTTCCGCCTAAAATGTACTCGCTATTTACGTTTAGTGCGCCAGTGATTCAAGTTGAAAGCTTTTAGTTTTATTTTAGGTTGTGTGTATTCGAAGAAATTGTGTTTGACGATAGAATAGAGTTGGGGCGGAAACAAGAAAAAACAATCTCAGCAACCCCGTACGCAAAACCAATGGTAACACCCTTATATTTATGAGAGCGATACGTACAAATATGGTTGTCTTGGTACAACTGTCGACATATGCTTGATTTCTCAATTGTGCGTACGAGAGAGAAGAACATTGAACTTGCTGCGTAGCTTGCTTCTACTACTGCGCTAGTCAAGTTAAAAAAATCTGTCAATTTTAGTTGTCAGTTGTCAGTGAGTGTTTGTGACAGGAAAAACTGCTGCATAGTGACAATCCACGTTCTTACCGAACAAACTGCGACCTTGATTTCCGAACCCTTTAAAGTTTTCTCCAATCCGGTCGATCAAGTCCGCAGACAATCTTCGGCATTGCTAGAGCTTGGTCAGACCATATTCTTCGGCCTTCCTCCTCAATTCATGAAAAGCTTCTCAAAGGTCCTTATAGATGGGTTTGTGAAAATATTTTTCTTTCGTCACCAAATAATATAACTGCTGTTTGCCATTCCTGATAGTTAATACCCGGTTCATCCATGAAACTTGCTCTTGCAGATCCTGAACTTACCCAAACCTCTTCTTAAAGTTTGAAACTATTCCCTTGTTCATCTTTAAATCTGCCGACACATAATGACACATTTTAAACAGATCGGTGCTCTGTTCAACAGTTATGCCACGACAAAATTTTCCGCCATTTCGTGCCTTCATCATGAAGTCCTGGAATCCTTGATTGGTGAGAGTGGTGGAGACTTAAACACTTGGACACTAAATTCCTCTCCTTCTTAGTGTTTTCGTATTTCATATGGCCCTTCCCATTCCTTCTGAAGTTTTGACGATTATCCTTTTCACTGGGTCGGGTTATACATCCAAACTTTATCTCCTTGTTTGAAACCTCCAGCTTCAGCTTTTGAATTTATCGGCACTGTATTTCTGGTTACCTTAAAAGTTCGCTGATACTTCCCATTTTCCGGGAATTTGAATTTTATATGACCCGTCTATCCACACTGGTAGCACTTCACCCATTTTTTTGGTTGATCCCACTTCTTGCGAATTCTCGACAACTAGATAGTTGTCGTTTGAAGAGCCTCGTACCGACGGGCGGCACCTACTACGTCTCAGTATCTGGTGAGGTTCTGGCTTCCTTTTAACAAAGCCATGTCGGTCTTTCTACATCGGCCGCAAATTCTTGGATTCCTTCTTTGGGTCTTCGCTCCCTGCTGTTTATCTTGCCCTATATACAAGAGTCATATGAGCGTCTCCAAACCGCACCTCCAGGGCATTGACTAGACTTGTATAGTCTAGAGCGTTTGATTTTGTACAGCGCCAAAGAAGCTTCACCCTGTAGCGCCGAAGTCAAATTTGCGAGTTTTTCTTCATCATTCCATTAATAATGGCCAGCAATCATTTGGAATTGTTGACGGTACACAAGTCAGGGAGTTTTTCCGTCATAGTTGGGCAATTTCGTGATAGACTGTCGAACTGCTACTTCGTTGGCTCCGTGTACATTCATAGAGATAATGACAGAGATAAAACACAGTGAAGATTGAACTATAATTGTGGTGATAGATTATTATTTTCTTATATCAGTTTCTATATCTCTTTTAAGTGACATTTTATAGAAATTAAGTTTAAAAACTACTACCAAAAACATAATTTTCTGCTTCGTTTGCGTTACTGTAGGTTGCTCTGTATGCAATATACGCTTCTGCTAATTCAATATTTGTAAAATAATACATTTTTATTCAAACATGAATTTATCTAATAAAGACTAATTTATGACACACGTAAATCGATAACTACGAAAATTGTTATTTCATTTTATCTCGATACTGAAGAATTTCCGGACTCTAGTTAATTAACAAAAATGTTTATTTGAGTAAACGAAAATTAGGAATACTTTATTCTGTGAAATCCTTTTATAACAGACTAGTTATTTCCATGAACTCCAGGATAGTATTTCCTAGCGTCCATGGTCATTTTATATTATAACCGCAATGGGAGTTCTTCTCCTTGATATTGGGTGTCTTTGTTTAACATAATTTTTATTTAGATTAAATAGATGTCAATGTCAAAAAAATTTAAACATAACCTCATTTCTATCATATGCGATTATTTAAATAAAATATATTAACTACATAATGAATCAAGCAGAGGTGTCTAAGTTAGTATCTCAACTAAGAATTAAAGTGAATCCTAGATTAAGAAAATTTAGGAATCCTGCAGGACCTGAGGGAAGGTTACATAAATTAAGAAAAACCGTCACTGCACTCATAAAACATGAAAGGATCGAATTAAACTATCCTAGAGCCGATGAATCCCGCATGTATGCGGAAAGGGTAAATTACATATAATAAAATTGTGTATGTATTTTTATTAATGTGCGATTCTGTTCATAGTTGATATCAGATGCAATACGTTATGGGGACTGTCACAAACCTACAATGGAAATGGCTGATTACTGGATAACAGAAAAGCAGTTAGTTCATAAATTATTCAAAGTCTTAGTTCCAAGATACCAAAACTATAATGTATCTTTTACAAGAATGTATAGAGCACCTAGACCCTACCCTGGTGAACCCAACAAAAAAGCTATATTGGAACTTAAGGGTAATCCTTTTCCATCTTTACTACCTGATACACACACAAATAGGAATTTGTTACATAATGTTTTACTAGATGAAGCTAGAAAGGATTACAGGACACAAAAATATGCTGAAATTGCTGCTAAAATAGAAGCAGAAGAAAAGAAATTTGCAAAGAGCAAAGAATCTGAAAACTCTGAAGAAAATAGATCACCAATCACTGAAACTAGAGATAGTAATAATGTAGAATGATTGTACAAAATAAAATATTTTATTATTTGTATAAACTAATAGAAGCCAAACTTTTATATATCTTTCATAGATTTTCATGGAAATAATATATCACTTAAACTAATGCTCCCCGAAGGTTACTATTGCATTGTACAAAAGGAGTATGCAGGGAATGCAGATGGAATTTTATTGGCTACAGTGATTAGGAAACCTTTTGACTATACATAATAATAATAAAAATTATCGCATTAAAATTAAATTTATATTTAATTCTTGATATTATTTATCTGTACTTCCTAAAAGACTTAACTTGCATTTTGAAAACAGTTCACACTGCAGATATTCGAACTGTGATGTTTTAGATTATCCGTTAAAGTTGGAAAACTTACAACTAAATACATTAAATTAAAATTAAAAACTTTGTTATGTTTATGTATTTTAATCTAAATTTTTATTAAATGTCAAATAGTTTTCCTCGAAGTTGGTTTGTTTAATTCAATTATTTTTTAATTTTAAGACAGACACCATAGAAAGCAGAGATTTGGAATGAACAAGATTGTACGAATATGCCGAAGCTAAGTTAGACTTTGAAAACAACAAATCACAATATTTCTATCTAGTTTACCGGATTAACTTTTATAACTTTCTTAGAAATGTAACAAGGATCATCAATAGGAATTCATTTTGAAACCTATGGATAGTTGTTCTTAATATTCCTATAGAACAATATCTTTTTCTCTTAAAAAAATTGCTTGTGGGAAAATTTATCTGTCATTTGCAAAGGCAACACTGAGATTCGCCACTCTTGGCCTGAAGATTATTTGATTGATTGATTGTTAGTTTGTTGTTACATGCCAAAATTATGCAATGTCATCATTCAAATTATAGAAATATATAGAAATGTTTTATACACTGTGCACTGTAATAAAACTATTTTTAGATATATGAAAAATATATAAATTTGTACATCCTCAATCCGTAATACATAAATTAATTAGACAAAAAATACTGAGAAAAATATACATACTACTTTTTGTGTTTATTCTCAAATATTAATATAATACAGAGATTGTTACATTAATGTTTTCAATTTTTGTACATTATTTTAGAATTGTGTCTATTTGCACCAGCTGTATTGCTAAATAAGCTGAAGCCTTACACCTTAAAGTAGAGAGAAATTGGATTAAGTAAGTACGTACTAACTTATTTTGAGGTAGATTCACTTATACATGCTAACTATCTCGAATATCGTAAAGGAGAATTAACAAATGCAGCTCTTTCTAATAGCAACGAATTGATATTTATAGAAGTAAAAACTCAATTATTAGATGTTATTAGGGAATGCAGACAAACTAAATTTAAACGGGTTGTTCTGTCTAAAATTCTTAATTATTTAACTCTTTTTATACAATTGACGACGTTTCTGCTATAAATTTTGCTCTTTTTCAAGACTAAAATTAATTGTTGTTTCTTTACTCTTTCTAAAATTTTCTCTTAATTCAACATTATGGACCTATGAACAATCAGAACAGTCGGATTTATGCAAAGTATATTTTTGAGTTTGTATTTTGTTTGTATTATTAAAATATACATATCTATAAAAATTTTCAGATAGAAGTAATGTTTTTTGAAGTAACTATAGATATAAATCAACATTTTCATAATTGAAATAATTTGTCAAAAATATTGTAATATAATATTTAATTAAAAATAATTCACATAATATAATGGAGGAAGATGAAATAGGAGAAGATGAATGCTTTTCAAGAAATAGTAGACATGATAGCTTAGATGAACGCAAAAAGAGACTGCTTTATGGCTCTATAACAAAGATTCACATTCAAGAAACATTGGATAAACTTGGACATGAAGGCCTTAAACAATATTTTACCACAGAATCACCTGCAGTGAATAGAAGAGGGTATTACACTGAATTAATAACTAACTTAGAACCTCCTCGAGAGGAAGAAGTAACGGGATGCTATAAAAGGACAAAGCTCCTATGGCAAGTAAGGAATATTCGGAATGCAACAACTTTGGTTAACTTAGAGCCTCCGGACAAGCCATTTTTTCTGGCACCGGCAGAGCGATGGATGAGTTTTAAGGAAGAGAAACAAATTTCTTTTCCAGTTGACACTTTTAAACCTAAAGTGCAAATGCAGCATGAAGGACTACCTTTAAGGATTACTAGAAATGTTGCTACAGAAAGGTTAAGGCGCATGTATCAGGTACACTTATCAATACTCTAGCAAATATAAAAAAATTATATTCAAAAAATCAATTACATTATTCAATTTGAATAGGAGCTAAGCATACAAGAATATATGACTCAATTAGGAATTCAATCAAAGCATATTTTACCAGTACATTTGCTTCAAAAACTTACTCCAGATAATGAAAAATTTGGATTATTTAAAAATACAAATTATTTACCTTTGGAATTATTTGATGATGAAGAATATGACAGCAGGTAATATAATAGTGTAACTTAATCTTGGGGTTGCCAATATTGGGAATAAACCGACCTTCATCGATATTCGAAGAAGGGAGGTCATCGATATAACTATCAGACCACTGAAAACGGGTGCGCTGATAAGTACTTGGGATGTGTCACATGAACCATCGTTGTCTGACCATAGGTACATTTGTTTCAAACTAGAAAACGCCCCCAGGTGCATGTGTGGGATGGTTTCTTTTTATTAATATATAAATATATTAAATAATGATTTTTTTTAACATGAATATAATGTATGGCCACGGCTATATTTTTGTTGCATGTCCCAAGGTCCAGTCGCGGGGATCATTCAGTTGGTTTTCTGGTGGTCCATATGTGTGGCTGTGATTGCCCTTCTGTTGGTGTGCTACAGGACGTTGGCTATCTGGGGGTGCGAGAAGACCGGCATGTCAGATGGGATAAACATATAGATCACCTTCTTTTATTTAAACACATGCAATATATATATATATATATATATATATTTATTTTTTTTTTATTTAGGGAACTAAAGGTAGTCTATTTCTTCTTAGAGTAATAGATTATTACTTAGAGTATTTTGGGATGAGGCGATTCTTCAGCCTATTCGCTGACTAAAATAGAAATAATTCAAAAAGAGAATATTGAAAACTATGTTTTTTAAATGAAATGACTTCCGTTTCGGTATAGCGGGCATTCTACCGGTTAGGCGGCTATATTCATATTAAAAAAAACCCTAATAATATACAATTTAATATACTAAAGACATCATTTCAAATGAAGTTATATCCCACAGGTATAATAAAGTAGTATATGAAAAATATTTATATTCCAAGTAATAGTATGTTATCAATCATAGGATTTGCAAGAATCATGTTCATAGATACATACTGTTACGTTCGTGGGGTTAATAAAAGAGTTTATTTAATTAAAATTTATATTTAAAACTATTTACACTAATTATATACAATTAATAAACTAAATGAAATTATTAACTATTTATAATAAACAGGACTGGTAAATATTTATAAGGCTGGCTGGTGGCTTCTTTTGTCGCTTCGGAGCTCACTTCCTAACTCTAAACGACTGTCCGGCTAACTGCTGCCTTGCTCCGATGTGGTGCACTATTATCGTAAATTCGCAATCTAGAATTTCTAGATTTTCAATTCGTTTCTATTGCGTTCTTTTTCGATTTTCGGTCGGAAACCGTTCGTTAAAATTCAAAAAAATCAATGATTTTAAGATTCCTAAGATTGTTTTCATATCTATTGAATTTTACGAAAACACTAATATCTACCTAGATTAATAATTGGGCAATCTTTTAGTGTGTTTACCAAAACAAATAAGTCTTCAAATTTGGTTATAAAATAAACCATATCTAGAAGGTTAAATAATGTTAAAAGTTTTATTTAAAGTGTTAAATAAGATTTATATGCTCTGACTACGACAATATTTAATTTATTACAAAAGATCCTATCTTTTACTCACTGTAGTAATTCAATTAGTAGACACATTTGAAAGTTCATAATATAAAATAAATAAGTTTCAATAAGTGTCAGCTCACATGCTTAACATACCTGAGCTAGAGTAACAAAGCCAAGATTTCACTTATTAATTTCTACTTTGGAGTAATTCTGTGCTTTTCATCTCTTCCATGTGTTTGGTCCATTTGCAAAGTTCTTGAGCGATGTGATATCAAGTAAAAGAATTTATTTTGGAAAAATTATAAAAGTTATTGGAATAACAAGTGTATTTTTAAAATAATTAATAATATTAATAATGCAAATTTTTTCCTGTAAAAAAATATAAAAAACTGGAATTATTTCTTCAAGTAAAATTTTCTGTATGCCAATATAAAGAACATATCACAGGCCAAAGGAAGTACCTTTCAGGGACCAAAAAACGGCAGTGGTATTTTAAAAGGGACTATATTACATTTTTTCCATTTTTCCTTTTTCTCCGATTCTAAATATTGAATAAATTTCAATAATTGATCTTTAAAAATACTGATAATTCGACATAGTGTGGAATGCTGAGTTCCCCAATCCCTAAGTACCATTAATAAAATAAATATAATATTTGTGTAGTTCTAATATTAGAACCTATTAAAAAACATTTTTGTTTAGTTTTACTTTTAATTCTTACGTTTATTTTTGAAGAAATACCTACGTAACTACATAATTCAATTGTTTAATATGGTTTATCAATTTTATTTTAACGCATTATTTGATCATATGTAATACAAAAAATGTTATTTGAAGAGTAAAACAAATTCTCTTATTTAATTAAAAAATTATTACTTAGTTCTTCTCAGTGAAAAAATTATCCAAATATAAAGCCTTATTAATTTTACATTTTCTATAGGGTGTTCTGAAGTTGTTGCTTTCGAAATTTCTGTTATTTGTCAAGTGATATATTTATCATAATTTTTATATTTATTTTTCATATTGTTTTTTTTTTGTGGGCTCATTAAAATTATATTAACATCTTACCAATCAATAATTATTCATTGATAAAACTAGTTACATTAATATTTATGGCACCCATAAGGGAGTAACGACTTCATAAAATGTTTAAGGTCACCCCAGAGTTGGTTAGATCATGGTCTTTTAGAAGGTGTACGACATCCTATTCCTGGTGAGGCTTTCGTATCTTTATCAAAAAAAACGAATGTTCCCTTAACAGTTAGAGAACCTTTAAACTATTTGTATGAATGGGTAAATGTAGCGGTAACAGATTACGATGAAGAGAAAAATTTATGGTCAGTTTTAACTTTGGATGGTGAACAGAGGGCTTTCAATTTACCAAGGATTTATTTGATGTTTAAAGCTGAAGATCCTAAAGTTTTCGTAAATAGAATTGCAGCAGCTTTGAAATTACGGAATGAAGTTGAAAATTTAATAAAGTATACAATTTTCTGATAAATAACAGCAAAGGTGTTTGTACTTTTAAATACTAACTTTATAGGTACGAATTTTATTTAGATTGCATGAACTTAATAGGAACTTTAGGAATGCCAGATGAAATGTTGGAAAAAATTATTAAATTAGCAGGAAGAAGAAAAACACTTACTGTTGATAATACACCATACTTAGAGCAGGTAAATTTATTTATAATTTAAAGTACATATGAATTTACTATTTACTGGTATTTTTCTGTGGTGTATCAACTCTGTAATATTCTCTCATTTAATGTAACTTATTACATTTTATTACAAAAAAAAAAGAAAATTCGTTAGTGAATCATTTCTAATTTTTAATTATTTTAATTTAATATATTTTAACAAAGAGGATATAATTGATTTTAATTAAATTATTCAAAAAATAATTAAAAGTCAAAATTCTAATAAATTCAAAAGAATTTCCAAGCTTTCAATCACTTCTATGAGGAGGGTCAGCACTGTGATTGAAAGCTTGGGAATTCTTTTGAATTTATTAGAATTTTAACTTTTTTTATTATTTTTTAGATAATTCATATTAACATAAAATTCATCCTTATACTCCATTTTCTTCCATTACAAGTTTTTTAATTTTTCATTAAAAGTTATTTTTTGTTGTCATGTGTTATTTCCTTTTGTTATAATTTGAAAAAATAAAATTCATATTCTGAGTCAGCAGGCGAAAACATCCGCAAGTTAAAGACAGCTAATAAAAGCTACGATAGTTGATTTTCAACACCTTTCAATTGTTATGTTTGCACATTGGTTTTCCCAAAGCCCAACTCATTGCATGTTTCTGTGTTGAGGATATTGGGGATCATTATTATTAACTTTATTAGTAAAAATTTAATGATCGTCGTAACGGAGTATGTATCACGAACCAGCAGAGCAAAATTTATAAAAATCATTGCGTGTCCATGAACCTTTCTAAAATGTGAATTTCTATAATTTAATAACATTTTTTTCAATAGGTAATAGAAGAAGTTAAACTAAATCATCTAAGGCAAATATCAGAAATCACATTTAGAGATATTGCCCAGAAGGAAGTTCACACTTATAAGTTTATGAAAGTTCCTCCAAGGGTTATGGATCGTGTTCCCAAGTTTGGTATAATAATTTTATATTATCAGTAAATTTTATATGAGTCATCTTAAAATTAAGTAGTTATATTGAAAATGATAATATTTATCTCTCTTTTGCATACACTTGAGCTTATTAATAATTTATGACTGTTGCTCCTTAAGTTTTACAAAAAATCTTCAAAACGTAATCGGCAACAGTTTAACTTTTATTTTTTGGAAGAAGCCAGAAGGACAATAAAGTCCTTCAGGTTCAGTGTAAAATTCTTAGTTTTATGAACAATTTTAAGGTTACATAAAGTTTTTAAAATTGTTCTATATAAGCACTACTCCATTCATACTGAAATATTTTTTCTAAGGATTTGTATCTACTGGTATAAAGGATTTTGGAGGTAGAAGAGAATATTTTAGGTGGTACAGTTTGTACGTTCATATAGAAACATATCGAGCTATGGGAAGTATTATTGAAGAATGTGAAAAACTAAAAACAATGTCCTTATTTACTACAAGCATAGGAAAATATGTGACGCTAGAAGAATTTGAGTCAACACAAAACCATTCCATTACTAATGTAATTATATAGGAAATGTCTATTTTTACGGTAAATAATATACTTTTTTTTTAGATGATAAAGTTTATGTCAACTACTTGGCTAGATAAAATAGCTCAAACTATTAGAATGTGTTTGTCATATTTGGGAAAAGGTTGGTTTAACATGCTGGAGAAAAAACATGATATATATGATATTGCAAAGTTATTAAGATTTATGGAATTAGTAAAACACAGAATGCAGAATGCCCTTCGGGATATGGTTTTATATTCCACAGAAAAATTCACAACATTAGTAGAAACACCGTGCCAAGTTTGTTTAGAAATTGAAGATGATTTTGAATGGGGCTCAGATTTAGTTAACAGTAATTATAAACCATTTGTACCTGCCATTTTTTCTCTTGTTCTTAAAATGGATGAAAGGGGAGCGTTTTATAGCACAGAAGTGGAAGAATTTAAAGTATTCTTTTTTACAATTAAAATATTAAATAAACCTAAAATTTATTACAGAAAATGTTATTGAGACTTTATGAAAGTGCCATAACCCAAACTCATTTTATAAAGCAAGTACACCCAGCAATTTTAGATAATTTAAAATTTCCCCCTGATTTGTACCTCTCATCTATGGGTCTAATGTCAGAGAGAATATGTGAATTAAAAGAAAAATTTTGTATTGGATATGACAAAGCTATCATACCATTGAAGGCCTATTCTAAAGAATATGACATACATATTGAATTATTTACATTGAATGTTGATGATTACATACAGTGAGTATTTTTATATGAACCACAATTTAATTCTTTTATAATAAACTATTTATTACATCTTGCTAAATGGAAGTTGTCATCCTGTATTTGTGGAATATCATCATATAATTGTCCGATACATAAGGCAACTAAATAACTAATTTTATTTAATTTAGTTATAGGAGCATATCCAAAGGACTGTAACTGTAATGGTTGTTGGTTTATAAATACACTTTAAAATAAATCAATATTCTTTTTAAGGGATCTTTAATGTTTGCTTGATATCTAATAATCTATAGTATTGGCTACTTGCTTTTTATTCTGAAAGGTTTCGTTACATGTACTTTGAAATTAAGGACTGTTTTCTTATGTAGGTTCCTTGAGATTTATTATTTTAATGTGCTTTGCTTTATACACTCTTCCTTAGTACCAAACCTCTGGAGATTGTTTCATATTTTTTATAATATTTTGGAAATAAAAGATTTTACACTCGGAAGATAAGCATAGATTGAATAAAAAAGAGGTTTAGATAGTGACTTAGCACAGTTCTTTACATTAAACTGGTAAGAAAATTACTGTCTAAGACAAAACTGACTTCAAAATCAGAAGCAACTGCACCTAGACATTCCAAGATAAAACAACAAATTTCTCATATACATGATTGATAATCAAAGGCACTGGAAAAATAGGAAACAAAACTATCTATGATATCTTATAGATAAGACAACTGACCTCATCTTGATTCATATAAGAAGATAGTGATGAGAATAAAACCTGAATATCTATCTTCAGTTCACCTCCCCTAAAAGTTGTTTAAAGCTTAGTAACAATAGGAACGTCTTCTAAAATGACACACTAGGTCAGTTTCATTGAAGAACTTATAGCAGCTAGGAATGCTGACAGATAAAATATTCTGTTTTTCGAATTGAGTAAAACCCATAGTTAAAGGTAAAATAAAACCTTCCAAACCCTATAACAAAACCATGCATATTAAAGTCACCTAACAAAAAAGCACAGAGAAATCAGGGGACATCATATTTCTTAAAACTTAGAGGAGTGGAGTTTAAGTTCCAACAAAATCAACAAATAGGACAATTTCTTGAACCTCATTAAGCATGATAGGCCATGAGCTTATATTCTTGTCGATCAGCAAAAATATTCCACCTCTCTGAGACTTCTTCTTCAAAAACACTATGGTTTTGATTTGTATTGGTGTTATGTTGCAGGGCCGTATTCCTTAGTATATGCAGAGATCACGGGCCAAGGAAAATAATATCAGTCTTCAACATCAAAAAAGAGTAATCTAGTAATTATCTATTATGCATTGTATTTTGTCCAAACCGAGAAAATAATTGAAAAAATTCTGTTGTTTCTGCTTTTTCCAATGTAAAAGTAGTCTTCCTGTGGGTGAATTTCTGGCAATGCCAGTGATTGATGCAAAACCTTTATTGTCACTAACAACAGTAGAATTTGTGAAGTGTGAAGATTTTCATTACTTTTAATGAAATCAATTGCATTTATTTTTAGTACTTTTAAAGAAGAACAGCATCTAGCTTCAGAATACAGAGAAGAAATAGGCAGCCAGTTCAAAATGAAATGGAATCTTGAAATAACTTTACCTCCATGTATTTTCATAGGGCCTTTTTATGTAAATACAGAACCGTTAAAAATATTTTTGGTCAGTAAGAGACAAGAACTTGCTCAAAAACTTTTAGATCAATATGCCGATAAAATGAGGAATCATATTCAGGACGTTTTAGAAGAATATAGGTTGATTGTAGAGCGTTTAGCTGAAAAACCAAATTCCATAGAACACATATTTGAAATAAAAGAATGGATGGAAACAATACCAATGACTGTCCGACAACAAGATGACTTAACAAGACGTTATATGATTGTAAATCTTAAAAAATATAATTCCAAAAAAGTTTTTAAAAAGGCATTATTATAGGAATATGAAGTTTTGGACTCTTTTTGGTATAATTTGACTCAAGATGATTTTGATGCCAAATGGGAAGCTGTTGGATGGCCTCTTAAGATATACAAGTTAATCGATCAAACTAATGCATTTCTGCTTGAGGAAACTGATAAATTCTTAAAGATTCAGTTGAATGATGAATTGACGTTGTCAGATAAGATTGAAGTTATGACAGTTCAAGTAACTCAACTTTCCGCGCAGAGAGATTTTAATAAAGTAACTAAAAATATAGTTCATAAGTATATAATCTAAATATTGTTTTGTAGACTCATGACATTGCAGTTGATATAAGAAGAATGTGGAAATCTATGAAGGAGGCTCAAGAATATGGTCAACTTTTAAACCAGAGACAAAAATTATTTGGATTGCCTGTTATACCATTTGAAAATTTAAATAAATTATTGAAAGAGTTTGAGCCTTACAAGAATCTTTGGTGTACTGCGTCAGGTGAGTATTGATGCAGTATAAATTTAAACTGTATAAATTTTTAAATTTAATTTAATTTTAGATTGGTTAAAGTCATATGAAATGTGGATGGATAATCCTTTGGTTAATATAGATGGAGATGCAATAGATAGAACTTTAACAGAAATGCATAAAACAATGAGTAAAGCTGCTCGAACTTTCGTTGACATTCCAGCTGTGCAAAGCGTAGCTATTGAAATAAAGAGGCAAATGGATGAATTTAAACCTTTGATCCCTATTATTTTAGCTTTAAAAAATCCTGGTATGAGGGAACGACATTGGGAACAGTTTAAAGAAAAGACTGGTAGGTACTTAGTAGTATTATTATTGCAATAAATTTTACGCATTTCACTTCTTAACATTAGTGACTCTTTAATCGTTAACAACAAATAATCAAAATTAAATAAATACATAACTTTTAATAAACATAGTAATTAATGTAAATAAATACACAACTTTCATTAATTTAACACTAGGTTAAAAACCAATCAGAATAATCAAGAAACACGTGCAGCGAATGTCTTTCCGTGGTTTCACTGCAAGAAACTGATTAGCAGCAAAAAAGAACCCGAACTGGAAACCTTGGGTTTAATAAAGAGAGTGACTGGGAGAGAAGAGGTTGCAAATGCCTGAAAAATTGAGGAAATTCCAAATAGACCAAAAAAAAATATGGAAGGGTAAGTGAGGAAGCAAGGAAAACAAAAAAGTAAACAATGTTAATGTTTCAAAAAGTGTAAATGATGTCATACAAACATCAAAGAAACGAAAAACATAAAGATGATGGGCATTACTCTGTAGTTACTCTGTATCATCCACTTTTTATTGCAAAAATAATTCAAGAAACCTTTAGTAGCATTACTAATAAATAACATCAAAGGTATTGTCTATATATAAAAAAAGAGAACCAGAACAATGTGAAAACTGCAGACTTATTTCAAAACTTGCTCTGATCTTAAAGATTTTTGAAACAGTATTAAAAAATCAGCTGCTGCGTTTCTTTGAAAAATGGACATGACTTCAGAACAACTTCATATATTCGTATATAAATCCTGACCTGACACCTGACAGTAAGGCGCTATGCAGTCGTTACAACCTTAGGATTTAGGCACTAGCTTTTGAAGCTAGTGGTGATGGGTTCGATTAGGAAAAAATGTTAAGGGCCTCATCGTGTGAGAGTACCTGGACCACCAAGTAATACAATTTACCTTTTAGAGTTGAAAATTAATAGTGTTCTGACTTGGGGATTTTGTAAGAAGAGTTTCAGTGTCAAACTTCAATAGTATAACTTTTGGAATTCTTTTTTGGGGAACTTATGCAATAATAGATCGAGCACTGAAGCTGCAGAAAAGGCAATTAGAACTATGCTTGGCATTAGGACAGAGTGCGGTTTTTTTAAGTTGGTATAAGTTCATTTTACTTATTTTGAGATATTTAATCTGATGAGACAGTATTTCTGTTTATGTGATTGGCCAAAATGCAATATTATTTTAATTGTATTGGATAAGAAAAAATGATCAACAAATTTTCCACCAATTGGGCTCTCATAAAAAAAAGAACACCGATATAACATCAGACACAGATATAACTTAAGAATATCATACCATATGCTTATAGTGGTATAACTGGATGCCCAAAAGTTTTCTATTATTTTCTGAAAATTGTGAGAATACAACCGGAAGATCATTGAAAAAGCATGAGAGCCCATAGTATTGAACTGCAGTTCTGGGTTGTGTTTCTGTGAGGGCATATATATTGCAGTCCATTGTTATGTTATAACATGCTTTCTTTTAAATGTTGACGTATTATTATTATATGGAACATGTCTATAATTAATGCTTGTTTATACACTTACTATTTAATTTTTTCATGATATTTAAATATTATAAATATGATGTTCAACAAATATTATTTTTGTTTAAAGGCATTGACATAGTATGGGAAGCATCCTTGACATTCAAAAAGTGTATTGACATGGGCATAATTTCGTTTGCTGATCAAATAATAGAAGTATCTGAAGGAGCAGGTAAAGAATATTCAATAGAACAGACTTTAGACAAAATGATGGGTGAATGGGAACATAACAAGATGGAATTAACTCCATACAAGAAGACAGGTTTAGACTTGTTACTAATTATTTTATTGATTAACATCTAATGTATTACTCTAGGTACCTTCATCATGAAAGTTTCTGATGAAATACAACAAATGCTTGATGATCACATGATTTTGACACAACAGATTTCTTTTAGTCCATACAAAGCTGCATTTGAACAAAGAATTGATGAATGGGAAGAAAAATTGAAAATTACTTCTCAAGTTCTTGAAGAATGGATGGATGTACAAAAGTAAAAATGAAATATGATTAGACAAATTTTGTGGTAAAATAAAGTTTTAATTTCAGGCAATGGATGTATTTAGAACCCATATTCACTAGTGAGGATATAGCCACTCAATTGCCAGCAGAAACTAAAAAGTATCGTTCCATGGAAAGATCGTGGAGAAGAATAATGAGAGATGCTTTCGAAGTTCCTACAGTATGTTATTATTTATTTTATTTCATTTCAATTGCCAAATTTTACAATATTTTTAGATTATAGACATTTGTCCAGATAAAAAACTTTTAGAAAGTTTGAAGGATGCAAATCATTTGCTAGAAATTGTTGAAAAAGGCCTAGCAGACTACTTAGAAAATAAACGTATGAAATTTCCTAGATTGTTCTTCCTTAGTGATGATGAACTGTTGGAAATATTAGCACAAGCTAGAAATCCACGTGCTGTTCAACCTCATTTGAGAAAATGTTTTGAAAACATCGCAATGCTTACATTTGAAGATGACAACAAAATTACACAAATGTTTTCTGCTGAAGATGAATGTGTAAATTTAAATCCATTTCTGTACCCTACAAAACAAGTGGAAGATTGGTTGGCAATATTAGAAGAGTCAATGAAGAATACTGGTAAAAATATTAAAAACAATTAGCAAAGTCTTATTTTTTTATTTTATAGTACGAACTATTTTTGGTGATTCTATTAAGGCTATATATAAACATGAACGAAAAGATTGGGTATTAAGCTGGCCAGGTCAGCTAGTAATTGCAGGCAGTCAAACATTTTGGACTGCTGAGGTAGAACGTGGAATAAGAGATAACAAACTTGAAAAATTCTTGAACAAAATTTTGTTGATAAATGTAAGTAATGCAAATTTTTTAAATAATATGTAAGGAAATTAAAATTATAGTTGGATGCCTTAAGAAATTTGACAAAAACAAAGTTAACTTCCCTTCAAAGAGATGTGCTATCAGCTCTTATTGTTATAGAAGTCCATGCTAGAGATGTTACAATTAATCTGGTCAAAAGTAGTATTACTAGTGTTAATGATTTTGATTGGATAAGTCAGTTAAGGTAAATGTTTTTTCAGCAAATATCAATGAATAATATTAAATATTGCCATATGTACAATTTCAATTACATCATTTTCTCCCATGATTTTATTTAGTACTATTATATGTATGAATTTAAAGATTTTTACAGTTTAATTTTCTTACCAGATATTATTGGGTAGAAGAAGTACATTTAAAAATTAGAGCTGTAAATGCAGAATTTCAATATGGATATGAATATTTAGGAAATAGTGGAAGATTAGTAATAACACCTTTAACTGATAGATGCTATCTAACATTAACAGGAGCCCTTCATCTAAAATTTGGAGGAGCACCAGCAGGTCCTGCAGGAACTGGCAAAACTGAAACAACTAAAGATTTGGCTAAAGCATTCGCAATACAATGTGTTGTTTTTAATTGCTCTGATCAATTGGATTTTATGGCTATGGGAAAATTTTTCAAAGGATTAGCAAGGTAAATAATTATTTTATTGCGTTCTACATTAAATAGTATAGATATTCTTCTCTCATAGTTCTGGTGCATGGGCTTGTTTTGATGAATTTAATCGAATTGATATTGAAGTACTTTCTGTAGTAGCACAACAAATTATGACTATTCAAAAGGCTCAAATAGCTCGGATGGATAGGTATATACAAAATATTTAAATATATAACAAAATACATATAAATTTTTCTTTGTTCAGGTTCTTTTTTGAAGGAGTAGAAATAGATCTGAAAGAATCTTGTGCAGTTTTCATTACAATGAATCCTGGTTATGCAGGTAGAACAGAACTTCCAGATAACTTAAAAGCTTTATTCCGTCCCGTCGCTATGATGGTGCCTGATTATGCCTTAATAGCAGAAATTTCTCTGTTTTCATTTGGTTTCAGTGGAGCCAAACAATTAGCCAATAAAATTGTTACGACTTTCAAATTAAGTTCTGAACAGCTGAGTTCTCAGGATCATTATGATTTTGGGATGAGGGCTGTTAAAACTGTAATTGCAGTTGCGGGAAATTTAAAAAGAGATAGACCAAACATGGAAGAACAACAGATAGTTTTAAGATCCATAAGAGATGTAAATGTTCCAAAATTTTTAAAAGATGACTTGAAGTTATTTAATGGAATTGTTTCGGATCTTTTTCCAAGATTAGTAGAGGAAGTTATAGATTATGGTATTTTAGAAAAGGCTATACGTGATGAAAGTATTAAAGCAGGTTTAGAAGATGTACAAGGTACGGTATTAATGCAATTAAATTGATAATAATTTGTTATTGAATTAATATATTAATAATATTAATATGATATTGAAGCGTTTTTGTTACTTCCTTTTTCAAATTAGTCTGTTAACTTTCTTATATAAAAATCAAGGACTAAAAAAGAAAAATATTTCGTACTTTTTGATCAGAATTTATTGTTATGGGTAGTAACTAATTGTTTCATTGTGCCTATAATTTTCCCTTAAATTTTTGTAATAAATGAAATAAATGTTAAAATAAGATTAAGTACAAAAGTAAATTTAAATTAATTTTATTAATGATGTGCACTTTAAATTCTAAATTTATTTATGTTTTTTGGTAATCAAAATGATTTATTTCATTTTTGATCTATTAAAATTTCGGTTAATATTAATAACATTTAATTTTCATTTCTCTGTTCATTTCATTTATGTTCAACTAAACCTATTAACTATTTTATATAATGAAAATACTTTATATACTCGATTATACCAATTTTCATCCATTTTAGATTTTGTCAAAAAAGTAATTCAATTATACGAAACTACCATTGTAAGACATGGTTTGATGTTAGTAGGCCCTACAGGCTCTGGAAAAACTCAAGTAATTAAATAATTAGTAATTTTTCTGGTTCACAATGCATAATAATTGTGTTTTAGTGCTATAAAATGCTTCAAAATGCAATGACTGCAATAAAAGGAAAACTTCAACCCAGTGGTCAGCCCTTTCAGCCAGTTCATACATATGTAATGAATCCAAAATCTATTACTATGGGACAACTTTATGGTGAATTTGATTTACAAACTCATGAATGGACAGATGGTATTTTGCCTTGTTTAGTACGCATTGGTGTAGCAGCTCCTAATAAAGATAAATGTTGGTATATCTTTGATGGTCCAGTTGATGCTGTTTGGATTGAGAACATGAACACTGTGTTAGATGATAACAAAAAGCTTTGTTTGAGCAGTGGTGAAATTATAAAATTAAGAGACACAATGACAATGATGTTTGAAGTAGCTGATTTAGCAGTTGCTTCTCCAGCTACAGTTTCTAGATGTGGAATGGTCTATTTAGAACCAGAAGTATTAGGACTTCAGCCATTTTTAAATTGTTGGTTTAAAAGGTTGCCTAATGTAGGTATATCTTAAAAACTTTTGTACAATATCAGTATATAACTAATTTCAGTTAGTTGTTGAATTCATTGACCAATTTCAAGAGCTTTTTGAAATATATTTGTTTCCTGCATTACATTTGTTACGAGAAAATTTGAAAGAAATTTTAACATCGGTGGATTCAGCTCTAGTTCAATCGTTCTTGAGACTATTAGATTTTAAGATTACACCAGTTAGTGGAAAGAATAACAGACCTCCTCCAGTTCCTCAATATTTAAAACTAATGCGTAATTTATTTCAAATTTACTATCTTATGTAGGGTGAAATCACAAATTTATTGTTTAGCCTTTGTATAGATAAAAGGTAGCACATGCCAAAAATATTTACCCAAAAATAATTCCTGTAGGTATAATATTGTTTATATTTGTTACTTTTATATCTATACAGAATGGTTAAATGTTTTCTAGACTTTAGCTTCATATTTAATTTACCATAAAGTCTCCATATTATATTTTAAAAAAATTACATTCTTTTTAGCCGAATTAATAGCACCATGGGTGATTTTCTCTTTAATTTGGAGTGTTGGTGCCACAACTGATAGTGAGGGAAGGGAAATTTTTTCCAACTGGGTAAAACAAACCATGAAGGAACATAACCACACGCCATATTTTCCAAAAGACCAACTGGTGTATGATTTTAGATTACACGATGGTGGTTTTACAGATGCAACTGATGATGGTGACCCAAAACCTGCTAAATGGGTGAGTTGGATGATTGGTGTTGAAGAGTTTCAAATAACAGTCGATATGAAGTATTCAGATATTGAGATTCCTACAATAGATAACGTGAGGACTGCGCAACTTTTGGGTGATTTGTTGATGAATGAGGACAACGTATTAGTTGTGGGACCTACAGGAACTGGGAAAACATTGACAGTTATTGGAAAACTTAGTAGAAACATGCATAAGAAATTTATTTGTGACTACATTAATTTCTCGGCTAGAACAACTGCAAACCAAACTCAAGATTTACTAGACTCTAAACTAGATAGAAGGCGCAAAGGAATTTTTGGACCACCATTACTTAAGAGACAAATATTCTTTATAGATGATTTCAATATGCCCGCATTAGAGGTGTATGGTGCCCAACCACCAATAGAATTAATACGGCAATGGATGGATTTTGGAGGATGGTATGACAGGAAAAATATAGGTGACTTCAGACATATCATAGACTGTAATTTCGTAGCAGCTATGGGGCCACCAGGGGGTGGCAGGAACCCTGTAACTGCTCGACTTCTAAGACATTTCCATTTTTTGGCAATTAGTGAAATTTCGGATGCCAGTAAAATGCAAATTTTTGGAACCATCCTAAAATTTTGGATAGATCGAACACCATTTCCTGAATATTACGATAATATTCTTCAAAGTTCTATTTTAGTATATAATACTATTTTGGCAGAATTATTACCTACCCCTGCAAAAACACATTATACTTTTAATTTACGGGATTTGAGTAAAATCTTTCAAGGGCTTCTAATGTTTGTACCTGAAAATATTACACAATTGGAGGAAATTTTAAAGTTATGGTTCCATGAATGCTGCAGAGTTTTTCAAGACCGCTTAGTGAATGATAGTGATAGAGAATGGTTTGATAAGTTACTTAAAAAAATGATAAAGGCACTATTTCTCCTAGAACCTAATGAGGTTTTAGGCCAACAAGCTATTTTGTTTGGAGATTTCTTGGACCCTGCAAGTGATTTGAAGTTATATGTTCAAATAAAAGATATGAACAAAGTAAGTTTTTCTTTAATATAAAAATTAAAATATAACAGATTATTTTACAGTTATCAAATGTATTGGACTATTACCTTAATGATTATAATAGCCAAAGCACACGTCCTATGAAGTTAGTACTATTTTTAGATGCCATTGCACATGTTTGTAGAATATCCAGAGTTATTAGACAGCCAATGGGAAATGCACTTTTATTAGGAATGGGAGGATCAGGTAAAAGATGTTCATATATTTTTTTTTATTTACTTATATAAAGTCACTTTTTGCATATCTGACCTAGAAGGCGAAGAAACACATAATTATATTAGAGAGCATTTTTTTTTAACCCGTTGGTCAAAGTTATTTGTCTGAAAAATAAGCATATCTTACGATATATTAACGAATATACCAATGATATTAAAGGAAATAATCTGCGCTATAGAGTGTACTTATTTCGAAAGCAGTCTGCTTCATATAACTTGTCAAACCGTAGCGTAGTATATTGGCATTATTATTTTGAATAGGTGTTTTTCTTTATCGTGTATTGATTTTATATTTTGTTAGGAATTACTAATTGTATGTCTGCTTGATATTTTTTATTTGTTCACTGCCAAGTAGATTCAATTTTATACCTTTTTAGGCAGACAAAGCTTAACCAGACTTGCAGCACACATGGCTGAATTCAATTGTTTCCAAATAGAATTAACTAAAGCTTATGGTAATTTCGAATGGAAAGAAGACATGAAACGGTTAATGATGAATGCAGGGCTCTATGGTGTAGAAACTGTTTTCCTTTTTTCTGATACACAAGTAAATCCTAATTAAGATTATTTAATTTAAATTTGCACAATCAATATTTCAGATAAAATCGGAGAGTTTCTTGGAAGACATCAATAACATGCTTAACTCTGGAGATATTCCTAATATATACCAACCTGATGAACTAGATAAGATTTTTCAAGGAATGAAAGGCCGAGTGCAGGAATTGGGACTTATTGCTACAAAATCCAACTTGTTTTCTGTGTATCAAAAAACTGTGAGAAGTAATCTTCATACAGTGATAACAATGAGCCCAATTGGGGAAATATTTAGAGCAAGGCTAAGGCAATTTCCTGCTTTAGTTAACTGTTGCACAATTGATTGGTACAGCGCTTGGCCTGATGCAGCTTTGCAATCAGTTGCACTGCAATTTTTAGATGACATACCGAATTTAGATGTGACTTCAGATATTTTACATGGAATAGTAGTTGTTTGTCAATTTATGCATGCAAGTGTAGTAGATGCTAGCGAGTTATTTTTACAAGAACTTTCACGCCACAATTATGTCACACCAACATCTTATTTACAATTATTAACTAGTTACACAGACCTAATGATGAAGAAAAAGAAATCTCTTACAGAAGGAGTTGGGAGACTTAAAACTGGTTTAGATAAATTAAAAAATACAGCTGAAGAAGTCAAAGAACTTAAGCTAAATCTAGAAAAATTAAAACCTGCTTTAGAAATAGCTGCCGCAGATGCTGACAAAATGATTCAGGAGATAGCTAAAGATACAGTCGACGCTGAAGAAATAAAATTAGTTGTAGAAAAAGAAGAATTTGAAGCATCAAAAAAGAAAATTGCTACTGAAACTATTGCCGCTGATGCTCAAAAGGATTTAGATGCAGCAATGCCAGCTTTATTAGCTGCTGAAGCAAGTTTAAGGGCTTTAAATAAAAATGATATAACTGAAGTGAGATCAATGAAAAGACCTCCAAAAGGTGTTATATTTGTTATGGAGTCGATTTGTATAGTTAAAGGGATTAAACCTGCTAAGAAAGCAGGTTCAAAACCTGGAGAAAAAATTAATGATTATTGGGAACCTTCTAGGGGAATGTTGTCAGATCCAGGACAGTTTTTATTGTCCTTAATGAATTTTGATAAGGAGTCAATTACTGAAGAAATGATACAAAAACTGCAAACATACGTGGATGATCCTAGCTTCCAGCCAGATAAAATTATTAAAGTTAGTACAGACTACAAGTTATCTTTAAAATAGTCTCATTTTTTGTGTTTTATAATTTTCAATATCACATACATTAATCAAAAAACTTGACAGTCATCCAAGATTTTATATCAAATGTAAGAATTTAGAATAAAAAAAGATATTATTTCAATTTAAGAAACAAGTTACTGCTTTATTATTATTGTATTATACTATTATTAGGCAGATTTTTGAGGAAAAATATACAAAATAAAGCCTGTTCCCATCCATTAAAAAAAAAATGTAACATATAAATTAAAATTATTATAATTTTATAGGTATCAAAAGCATGCACTTCACTTTGCATGTGGATTCATGCTATGTATAAATATTATTTTGTTAATATGTCAGTGGCACCAAAAAAAGCAAAGCTTGCTCAAGCACAAGAAGAATTAGCTGAAACAGAAGCAGCTTTGGCAGTTGCCAAAAAGAAATTGAAAGACGTTATCGATGGTTTAGAAAAATTGAACCAGAAACTGCAAGCTAAAATTAAATTTAAAGAGGAAAAACAGAGGAGTATAAATCTTTGTGAGGAACGTTTAAACCGAGCATTTCGGCTTATTACAGGTCTTTCTGATGAGAGAGTTCGCTGGATGCAAACTATTTCAAATATTGAAGCGGGTTCCATTAATGTAGTTGGAGATATTTTACTAAGTGCGGGGTCTGTAGCTTATTTAACCCCGTTTACAGATAAATATAGAAGAGGACTTATTTCAGAATGGATAAAAGTTATAGAAGATGTGAAAATTTCACATTCACCTAATTGTAATCCAGTTTCAACGTTAGGGGAACCTGTTGTTATAAGGTCTTGGCAGCTAGACGGGCTGCCAAGAGATTATTTATCTACAGAAAATGCTGTTCTTGTAGCTAACTCAATTAGATGGCCTTTATTTATTGATCCACAAGGTCAAGCAAATAAATGGGTCAAAAACATGGGAAAAGATACAGGGATAACAGTTTGTAAAATGTCTGACAAAGATTTGTTGCGAACTTTGGAGTCTGCCATTAGGTTTGGAAAGTCTGTTCTAATCGAGAATGTTGGCTTAGAATTAGATCCTGCATTGGATCCCATATTAAGTAAAAGTTTATTTTTGCAAGGCGGAATTTGGAATTTAAAATTAGGAGACGTTGTTGTCCCATACAATGATGATTTTCGATTGTACTTGACAACATGTTTACCCAATCCTCATTATACTCCAGAAGTTTCAATTAAAGTTTTACTTGTGAATTTTACTCTAGTTCCAAGGTAATAATTTTTAGTTTTTTATTTAAATTCAATATGCATATGTATATGTTTTCAGTGGACTTCAGGATCAATTATTAGCTCTTGTGGTAATGCAAGAAAGGCCAGATTTAGAAGAACAAAGAAGTGCTATAGTCGTAGGAATTGCACAAATGAAGCAAGAGTTAAAAGAAATGGAGGATCGCATTTTATATAAATTGAGTGTGTCAGAAGGGTCACCTGTAGATGATATTGAATTTATTTTAACATTGGAATCTTCAAAAGTTAAATCTGAAGATATAAAGGTAGATAAAAATAAATTAACAATTGTAAATCTATACAAATGATGTAATTCATTCAAGTTATATCTTCTAATAAATACAGATAACCTAAACTTAATTACATCAAACACATTTTTACAACCACTTTATTCAATTCAATTCAATAGAAACAATTTATATTTTTTCTGTTATGGTTCATATGCAGGTTCCTCGCCTGCATCAGTATTTGGTCTGTGTCTGCTGAATAAAAAAAACTACTTTACAGGTTTCACCAAAAGGTGAAGCACTTATATAATATATAAATAGAGATTTTAATCACGATTTAACATTGTAATGAACAAAACATGTAAATTATTTTCTCAAAACAAGCAAAATTAAATGAACACAATAATTAATGTTTATGCTAAAAACATAGTGTCTGAATATAACTCAAACACCTAAAAATCATGCAACACAAAAAAAATAAACTACAAATTTACAATGATATTAATGTTCCTTTATTAAAATAAACTATATAATAGCAATCATAACACACATAAAAAAATTATTATGAATATTTAGACTGTAATACTATTCCTACAATAAACAAATAAAAAAATGAAAAATATGGTGTCCAAGTATATTAATGCTCATAAACTAAAATATAATATACATATTTAAGATATTATGATGATCGTTCCTCTGTCCTCTCCCCCGCTTTCTTGGGGTTGTACTTAGCCTTATGTACATATGAAATACTCCTGTGGGCAAATACAGCCACCTTTACGCCGTATATCAGTCAAAGAGTACTGTTTTGGCGGACAATTAGGTTTCACATTATGCCTATAATTTCACTTAAATTGTTTATATTTAGATAAATATACATGTTAATTAACATATTGTAACGAACGATTTCTGATGAAAGAACACAATGGAAACGCATCGAAAGTCTAGAAATTCTAGAATTCGAATTTGCGAGAACCACGATATAAAGCATCACAGCGGACCAAAGCGGCAGTTAGTTAGTCAGTCGGGCAGCCGCACAGAGTTAGCCGAAGTGAGGTTGAAACGCAAAAAGCTACCAGTGGCGTATCTTATAAATATTCATAGCGTCATGTTTAATATAAATAG
>JAUIMW010000011.1:0-41862 GCA_033557785.1 Enochrus cinctus | reverse complement strand
AATCATGTAAATATCGTTTCTCGTTTGGTTTTTATAAGCATTTTCCCGAACCCTTGTAAAACTGTGAAATTCGGCCGTTTTTTCTCGCATAGGCACCTCTATTTCGCCCGGCACTAAAAGGGTTAATACTGTCTCTAATGGAATTATAAAAAATCTTATGATATATACAAAGAAAGGTGTATTATGAATACATGTAACTGACACGATTTGTAGCACTGTTATAAATCTTAACAATAAACTAAACTAAACTATTTAACTAAACTTTTTATTTTCAAAAGATACAGGATCTAAGGAATCATTATTTCCCAAAAAATAATATATTAGATAAAAATATATTTACAAAATCCAAATAATAAGAGTTAATCACAAATTTGCAGTATTTTATAATGTATGTATTATTAAAATTATATGTTTAATAATTTTAGGTACTAAAGCTTACTACATTTAAGATGTTACTAATACATATGCTAACATAAAAACTACTCTTATGAAAAAAAAAACAAAATTAATGTATAACTTTTCAAAGTAAAAATTTTTATATTAATTCTGTCAGATGCAAACATTGTACTACTAGTTGGCAATAAAGGCTATATATATTTATAAACTCTTAAATATTGTTCCATATATACATTATGAACAATAGAATTATCTTTAATTGTGTACTGTACTAAAGTGCATATAAAAAAACTTTATGAAATTTTAAGAATATATTTGAATTTTATCTTACAGAATTAATATATAATAATAAGAAAATTTTTTAACTTAATATTATCAATATTTACTTGTCTTTATTATAGGGAGGTGTTGGAAAGAAACGTTTGCGAGCTGAAGATGGTGTCCTACAATAGATACATTTACATATTAAAAAATTAACTTCACAATGTGGATAATATTTAAACATTAACCTTAAATTAAAATATTTTTCATTAATTGAAAAAAAAAAGTCGCATTTAACTAAACTATTGGACAACCACATACAGACGCCACCAATTAGAACGAGAAATATAAAATTGTAGATTAATAATCTAATAATTCACTAATCGAATAAAAGGTCTTTTTCAATAAATATTGTTTGACAGTTCGAATGAAATTCTTTTCAGAAACTATAGATTTTGTGGAAAGTTTTTTCAAAAATTTTAATAAATTTTTGTATACATGATTTTTGATAAATTATAACTATTACTTATTTCTGTTAGCGGTGAGATACATTTATTAGCCGGTAGAACTAAAGTTGTTTTTTTTATATTAATTTTTTATTCAATTAGCATTGTTGGCACTGTAAGGATTGATATATTAATTTTTTTGTCATAAATAAAATTCTATAAAAAATACTTACTTTGTAGGGTTAAAATATCTCCTTGTTGTAGGCCTTAATAAGGAATCTGTGCTGGGAGTTTGTTGCAGTTTTCCAGTTTGTAGATTGTTATTTATATTCAAGAATGATGACCAATAATCATCAGGCAAGTTTAGTAAACATTCCATCACCTGCAATTAAATATATTAATTAAAATATTATCATGGAAGCAACTGAGAACAGTTCAGCAATTGTAAAATTGGAAGACAACAGATTAAGTTACAATTTAAAATTGTTATTAGTTTAGTTCAATAAATATTTAAGCATAAGTAAAAGGGAGCGGAAACGGGCATGAAAAAAATGTATATACCATGTATTTAAATGCCTCATATTGTAACTCATTTATGTAAGAAATACTGGCTCTGTTCTATATGTAACCATTGCTGTAAGGTTATCAACATTCACCTTGTTTAAGTGACAAATTCTTTCACTGTACAGTAATTTCTTTAAGTATTGAATTTTAATAAACAGTGACAGAATTTAGCATGTATCTGTATAAATTCTTGAAGAAAAAAATCCACCAGAACCTACGTTATACTCGTAATTTTCTTTTGACTTCTATACCACGTTAATTTTTATTTAATTTAACTAATGAAAGAATGAATGTCATAATTTGTTACCTTACCACTTCACAAAGTTACTTCAACCATTATCTTTGACAGATATGTCAGTGAGTGACGTATCGTTAAAAACATTTCAAATGTATTAATAAATAGTTTTAGTAAAAATAAGTACTTTTTCATGTTATATTCATTTTACTGATACTTATACATCTATATTCCATGTATCAACCTAAATTAATGTTCTGGACCAGTACATGTTCTATGTCCATGAGTGTTATAGTATTGGCAAGGATCTATTTAACAAACGAAACCGGTAGCATTTGTTCTTTTGTCGTTTCCAAGTTGGAATCTTTATATATTATATGAAAATGGTAAAAAATATTTTTCAAAGTATTACCCATCGCTAGCTAGACATTTTTCCAATCTCTGCTACTCCAAAGAAACTGTTACCCTGCAAGTGTGTGTACCATCAACGAAAATAAGTAGTAATTGGATGGATCCGGTTCATGTTCAACACCATAAAAAAGACCGAGGATTAGCTACCACATGACTCTTTTACGATTAAAAGGGAGACCTTTTATCTTTTGCATACAGGGACATAGAAAGTGCCACTAATACAATGTCAATATTTAAAAAAACAAACTTCACATATGATTAACTTAAATCATTTTCAAACAATTATTTTTTACCATTTTCAACTAAAATTATCTCAACAAAAATTCATGTTCACGTTATTGATTTCTGGATCAATTTCCGACACAAATGTATGATTCTATCTTTGTTTATTCCATTGTAGATATAAATAGAATAAACAAAGATAGAATCAAACATTTTTGTCAGAAATTGACTCAGAAAGCAATGATGTGACCACCAACTGGTGTTTCTTATTTACAATTATTACTAAAACATTTTATATTTATTTCTCCTGAAGAAGATCATGACGCTGATCGAAAACTTGGAATTTACATTTAATTTTCAATAGATTTTTCACTTTTTTTAACTATTTTTTATTGAATTAATTGTCAATTATATCTTTTTATTAAAAAAATAGCTAGCAGTTCCTCTACTTCATTCGTTTCTATATAATAACACAAAACAAAATTATTTCTGCTTAGAAGTTACAACGCAATAAGGTAAACAAGTACTGTTGTCTAAAAATTATAGTTTTTTTTAGAGTAGGTGCACTCTAATTCAAAACCTGCAACGTGAACAGAACACACAACCACAGAAAATATAAGAATTTCATTAGTAAATGAAAGGTGAAATGCTTTTGTTGGCATAGTTTAAACATGTATAAACTTATATACTTTATCTTGAACAAAAGGAGTTGAACCACAGATTGACTGCAAGCAGCCATCTGATACATAGGTATCTACCTTAACAAAGTTAAAGAAAAGTCAATACCCCACCACACATGACCTCCCGGATCGGAAGAGTCAACAACAAAAAACACCAGTCTCAAACCTCATAGTGCATAAAGCACCTGAAACAACACAATATAACATGCTTATGTAATATGATATTTTTAACTTAAAAGTTTTAAGTGAGCACAACTTCAACGAATAAGGTCTCTAATTGTTATAGGATGTGCAAATATCATACGTAAAAGATTTCCTGAACGATTCAAAATTAAAGGAAGAAATATCCAAGATATCCCTTCTACATATATTGATATTGTGCACATCCGTCCTAAATTTTATTTTGTTATGCAAATATGGCGGAGTTTTTGTTGATATGATCTAATGGTAACAACACAAGGCATGGACACATTTTAATGGATGTCGTATTTTTTATTTGCTTTTCGACAAATGAAAAACATGGTAAATCAATGAAACAATTTTTTTCCATTTAATTATACAAAAAAATTGATCATATTTTTTTACCAAAAATTGGAAATTAATGCATATCTTAAGTGGTTAATGACGTAGTCATAGGAACAGGAACTAAGAGCACCTGTAGTTCCAAATTTCCTATATATTTAAAGGTTATAGGAGCCTACACATGTCACTTCCGGTAGCAATTCCTCTCTTAATTATTTTATGGTTCCAGTTCCTTCAATTAAAAAAAAACATACCTTGACTTGCTGACTAGTCTCTCTGTAAATATCAGCAGGAGTTGGCTCTTGACATGAATAACCAACTATAGTTGGGCCAAATATTTTAGCTAAATTAGTTAATGGCATTTTGCATTCCTTCGCTTCTCCTACCCTGTATAAATAAAACTATTTGTAAAATTATGTATTTAAGATGCAATAAAAAATAATATACCTCTTAAAATGAACAATCAAATATGCTAGTGTGTCCCTATTAGGTTGTGGAAGTTCTGAAATAGTTTGATAAAGAGCAGGAGCAATATCCTGCATATCTGACACTTCAGTAGCCTGTACAAAATCTTTCCACAAAGCATATGTTACTAAGGGTTCGTGTAAAGACCTCAAAAAATCTTTAACAGTGCCACATATGACATGCACATCAATTTGAGTAAGACAAGGTGCACCTCTACCCTTTAGGAACCTTTCTTTCAAAGATTTAACTTCACTTTCTGACCCTGGGACTCTATATATTCCCACTTCTGTCAATCCTTTGCGTTCTATCTCATTTAAACAATGTACAATTATAGCAGGCACCATAGGAGACATTGTTGGTGTAAAATCTCCAATATATCCAAGTAAGTTCCTAGTTGTAGGGGTATTTGTTTGAGGTATGCAAGGCAACGGCATGTCATTTTTACAGTCATTATGGCACAATCCTCTGCAATCTTTACATTTTAATACAGATCTTCCAAATCCCATTCTTTTGCCACAAGGACCACAGTTTTCTGGCATTAATACTGTTTTTTGTTGAAAACAATGTTGACGAATACTGGATGCCCTTGGGACTGGACTTCCCTTAATCCATCTTAAGTGGTCTTCAGTTGGTGGTGCAGAAGGTTCATATACTTCAGCTTTTCTTTTTGGTGTACTAGGTTCATGCGGAACTGACTCGATAACTGAAGTTGCCGTTATAGGGCCATCTTTTGGAACAGTTACAGTTGTTGTAGCCCTTACAGTTTCTGATCTACTAATTTCTACTACTTTTGAACTGGAAGATCTTCTTTTCTTAATAGCTGGCTCTGTAAGACGATCAGTGCTTGGACGTGGTTTCTTCCAGGTAGTACCCTTATGAAGGAATGACCTGTCCATGTCATCTTCAGATCTAGAATAGCTAAAATCAGAGAGTAGGGAGCCCGTGGTGTTGACTTCTTGGATAGCGCTAAGGTGTCCCATGGGTAATCCCTGTATTCCACCTTCTGAACTGTAGCTGTTATCATTAAGAAAAGAAAGTTTTTCGCGGGTTTCTTCTGGAACTGATGGACGAATTTCTTTATAGAGGAGTTCTTTGACTCTGTTTAATTGTATTTTCTAAATAAAACAATAAAAATAAGCATATATCATTGAAAAAGTTGTTGAAATACTTACATAATTATCCCTTTCTTCTTCGGCCTTTCGAGTATTAACTTTTTCTTTATCAAGCATCTTTCTAGCAAGATGTAACTTACTTTCTACATCAGAAAGTTCATGAATTTTTTCATCTAGCACTAGCTGCAATCTACGACATTCAGTAACAGCTGTTTGCCAGTCTGTATGCATTTGCAACGTTTGGCTAACGAATTGAGCAAATGCATCTTCTACTTCACTTTTACGTTTCTGTTTTACAAGTTTCATTAAATCATCAAATTCAGCAACAATACTTAGACTTTCTATGGTCCCATTTTCCTTTATGCCATTGCTATCTTTGCTGCTGTTGCTCTCTTCACTATCTGAAGATCTAGCCGAAGGATTGTATTTGGAAGAAACTGGTGTTTTGTACGGAGTTTTCCGCACATCTCCTAATCTTCTAGGGGTTTCAAACTTTCTTGTACTCATGATGTATTTATCGAAAGATGCACAGTTCTATACGCTACTAGCACTGGGAAGGTTTATATAATTAACGAGCAACACTGCAGCTAGGCATTTATACTATTTTCGGTTATCTTTTTGCGAAAATCTTGAGCAAGTTTTCATAAAATGTATGACAATGGAAACAGTTAAATGTCGTTAGCGTTTTTTGAAACAAACCAATCGCTAGCTGGTATAGGTAATTCTTCTTCTTTTTCTTGTACTAATGAAACGTACAATAGCAGTTAAATACGTGCTAGTCAAACACCCATGGCCTAGCAAAACCCATTATAATTATAGAGTAGAAGTATCAAAAGGAATTAATCTCAAAATACAATAAATGAGCCGTAACTACTAAATGTTTGGACAATACAAATATTATTTGCCGATTTTGTTTGCTGAAATATTTGAATAATTATTTCATTTATGTATATAAATCAAAAAAATGTATCATTTTTAAAATGAAGGTCCGAGGTATACCTTGTCTAAGAGAGAAACGAACATGAAAAAACTGTATGTACCGTGACCTTAAATCAATCTAATTTAATAGTCAGTTGTCATTTACCATTGAAGTACAATATTTTTTCCGTTATAAAATAAAACCTTAAGTAAATACATACTTCAATATGATACAATTGTTTGTTACATTTAACTTTATATTAAAATTCAATTAGCAGTTCAATATACTAGTACATTCAAATATTAGTAATTAGTAATTTTTATGTACTAGTTTATTTCAGTCAACATGTTCAAACATTTTGGACCACTCTCTAGGACCAGCATAGACCGAAAGGTTGCCGGTGTCAGTACACTAAATAATGCTACTTAATGTACAAACCACCCATCAAGAAGCACTGCAGTCCGTAATTTCATTGTTAAATTGGAAGGAGAACCAGCAACCACCCATTGATTCAACAGAAATTTTAATTGTCACTAATATTTTAAATAAGATCAAAATTATTTTGACAAATAAAAACAGTTTTCAATGTATGGACTTTTCCTTTCATACCTTATATTTATTAAAAAAAAAATTTTTAATTAAAATAATAGTTTTGAATGTTTGCAAATCTTTATTAGCTATTTTTTTTTTAAATTTTACATTACGTGACATAGATAAATCATTTCAATGTTTCAATAATTAAATTATTACTATAAAAATTTGGTTTTTGAATTTTCTTAAAAATAAATAATAGACTATAGTAGATTTTATCAGAAATAACAGAAAGTTCAGTTTAATGAACGCTTTTAGGATCACTTGCAGTTCTCGTGCTGCATTTTGATCGCTGCATTGTCCCCCTATTTATCCCTATTGTCAAATAGTTGACTTGAACTTGGTAATTTTTCGCTGTATAATCAGAAAGGGACCGATTTCTTATATAGTATAGCCGTGTTCTGTTTTAGATAAAATACCCTTGCAATTTATTTACTTTTTTTATAGGATATGCGCTTACTTGAAAGTCTCAAAGCTTATTGAGATAATCAAAAGTAACAAAAACAATAAAAAACATATCTATGAAAGAATAATCTATTTAAAAATTATATTTTGACCAGGGGAAATATCGGACGCTGAGCAATCAGATAGCGATATTGTGAACACTGACGAAAGTGATTGTGAAGCATCCGGCGAGTCAAGTGATAGTGATGGTGATGCATTCATGGAAGTTTCTGAGCCAGAAAACAGAACTCTTCCTCAATTATTTAACCAACACCGAGCACGAAAATGTTGTATGTTAAACTAATAAATATGCAAAATACTATTTCTCCATGAAAAATAGAGCTAGGTGTCACATATCAGCTACAATGAAAAAATGGAAAGATGTAACTGTGGAAGAAATAAAAGCTATTTTATTTAGCAATTACAAGAGAACTCCAGTTTAAGATCATCCACTTTAGGGAATACGTGTTTAAAGACGACCAGTTTAAAGTCATCCACTCTAAATTTCAAACGTGGAGCAGTACTCAAAGGTCATCATAGATGGCGCTACTACTGGAAACTAACTTCAACTTTAATTCAGTTTAAGAACTGTTCCAGTATAGAAAGCGTCCTTGGTTCCCGAATCCTTCGATAAACTGGAGTTCTACTGTAATATTAAAACAATTCACAAATACAATTAACATAAATATAAATAATACAAAAAAAATTATCACTTAATTGCTATCATTAGATACCTGACCCTAAACTTTAAAACACCAAACAATAAATACACATTGGTTTTAAATAATATTTATTAATAATAATAAGGCAATTGCTTTCGTCAATGATACTTAATTGTTTGACATCTGTATCAGAATTAGTTTCAATAATTTTGTCGGAATCTGATGAGTTTTCACCTTTATGGCGAATAAGCCGCATGTGGTAATTGTTCTTAGTCAAGCTGCTGTATCGTGTCTTTGGCTGGTCTTCCATGGTGTGGTAAAGCACTATCGCCAAGGAAAATCAGCTTGTGTTGTTTTACGAGATATTCCGGGTGTTTTTCCAAAAATGCATTGGTCAATTTCATCAATTGTTGTTGATTACATTCTTCTGTAGCCGTTTCATCAAATTTGAGCAGCTCATACCAAATAATACCATGCTGGTCCCAGAAAACACAGAGCATTGTCTTGTGTCCAAAACGATTTGCCCTTGCAGGCAATAGATCCATTTTTCATCACCAGTTATTCAATGCAAAAATGACTTCTGTTTATGCCTGGCGAGGAGCAGTTCACAGGTGAGTTTTCTTACTGTCATTTACTGACTTTCTGGCTCTTCTATATGGCTTTCAAACGATTGGAAATGCATTGTTGGGTTACATTTAATTCTTCTGCGAGTGTTTCTTGCGCTTAGCCATCAACTTCGACCAGTAATGTTTGCAATTTGATGTCTACAAACTTTTTCGGTGGTCGGCCACGCTCCTCGTTTCTCATGTCAATATCACTACTTTTAAAAATTTTAATCTATTCAAAGCATTACGATTTGCCAAGAGCATACTCGTCGTAAGGTTTTACAAGCATTTGATTTGATTTGGCTGCAGTTTTCTTCAAAAGAAAGCAATAAATCAACGATGTCCTCAAATCACTAAATTTGGCACAATCAATATAATTAATACAGAAAATATGCGTTTTTGTATGAAACTTGTCTGTTTATACTCTGAATATTGTTGGCAGATGTGAAAATTAAAAAAAAATGTTGTATACAGGGTTTGTTTCACAGTTAATACATTTGTACACAACCATCTATTGACGGATTCCGGTTTCATATTTGTGGTTTATTAAGGTTCTGTGAGTTAGAATTACTGAAAAATATATTAAATTTGTTTGCAACGTCTGCAGGATCATCCTCAGACTTTGTTCTTCCTACTCTTATTGGAAAGATTCCAAGTACATTTAGATTTAATTTCTGCACTCTCAATTAAATTTAAATATATAATTATAGTCTGGGATATAAGTTTACGGTGTTTCTCTTTGAAAACAAAATAGGGATAGGAATTCAACTTTTTTTATATGGCATCATGACTTTTTTATTTCAGTAAAAACATTTCAGCATATTATTTCAAAATATCTAAAATAAACGCCGAAATGATTTTATAATAAGAAAATCCTGATATTATATACAAAAACGGAGTACTTCAAGTATTGGGGAAGTTTTTCATTTTAATTGTAGCCAATAAATTATTTATTAAGAATTATTTTATCATTTGAAATGTAGAATTACTCGGTTTGGTTGCAAATATAAATTTAATAGCTCAATTTTTGCTTGTTCTGCAGACCACATGTGGTATATTAAATCATTTATTGTAAATTATATTATGTTAATATCATTAAACTAAATATGTAAGATCAGTTATTTGGGTGGTGGATAGGGGAAAGTTCTAACGGAAGGTCCTCGTTGTAGAAATAACAACCTATCTAGGAGAAGGAAAACTTCAAAATCAAACACCAGTCCTTCGGTTCGGGGTTCAGGTGTTGAACTAATTCCTCATCACTCGGAAAAATAAATTATTAAAAGACACAGCAAGCAGCCTCAGAATGGATGACTTAAACTGCGAAAAAGGACAATGACTTTGATTATGTGGAACGTACAAGAACTAAAAAATGCTGAAGTAGATACAGCAGTGCTAACCGAAACCAATAAGGAAGGGTCAGGGTAAGAAAATTTGGAACCGCACAACTATCTTTACAGTGGAATATCTAAGGATAAGAGAGTACAACAAGGAGTATCCATCCATATATGAAAAAAATAAGATATATCCCGCTGGGAAGCTTTGGTGAAAGGCTAATAAAAGTAAATATATCTATATAGGACTACAGAATGACAATCCTCGGTGTATATGCAATGCGCTAAAATAAATGGAAAGATGTAGAAGACCATGACAACCACTTAAAGGATGCAATCTATGCAGGCAAAAGCCTTACTGGTGAGATAAAGAAATAAAATAATTAATTGAAGTCAAAAGAGGAAAATATCTGAAATTTTTAAATCCACGTCACCCACAAATTGGAACAATCATAAATCAGCACAAACACTAATCCAAAAATTAATCTCACAAAAGAATAATGACATGTGTTAAAAAACTGCAACAGGTTCAACACACACCTGGGTGAAACAAAGAGTTCAGAAAATTGGAAGTTTCTAAAAACATTATGACAGGACAAGCAGAAAGATATATTTCCAATAAAAATCGACGAATGGGACAGGCACTTACGGGACTTACCCATGGAGAACAGGGAAGAGTTCAAGGAAGATCAAAAAAACAAATTCCACAATATGTATATCACATGGTGATAGCAAATTCCATATTCCAAAAGAAATCAGGACAGAAGAGGACATGGTGGAGTCTTGGAAGTGCAAACTATGAGATAGATTTTGTTCTTGCAAATAGGAAAGAGTCAATGCAAGACTGCACCGTGCTTAATAGATTTAATGCTTTCAGTGACCACTGATTGGTCAGGTGCAGAATGGTTTTTTATTAGAAAATGAAAAGGTGGAAACTAATATCTTCCAAGAAACTCATCGATTTAGAAAATCTTAAAGCAAACCAAGATAACTTCTATCTGGAGCTTAGTAATAGTTTATCTTCTCTTGAGAACTATTTTAAAATAGATGCTGTATATTCAGGACAAAGCAAAAGAATTGGGAGGCATACATTTTAGGAAGGAAGATTGTAAAATTTACAAACTTAGAGCATTGATGAAAATCAGACAGCATAGAAGTAAGTACACATTGTTATCAAGATAAAAATAATGGTCTGAAAACATCAGATAATAGCCCTTAAGTCAGAAGATGGGAGTCACATAATCAACAGGAATAGAATATTAAACATCATGAAAGATTTCTATAAACAGCTATATTATGTTCACCCATTTGCATATTAACATTCGGGTAGATAATTAGATACCTGAAGTTTTACTGGCGAAGGTAGAACTCACATTGCAAACAATGAAGTCTTTGCTGATGTACTGAAGATCACAGGAAATGCAATGCTTCTGGCAAGGTTGTATACATCTTTCCTAAGAAGTAGGGAGATACCATCATCATGGAACAAGAAGAAAGATGACAAGGAATTATAGGCTAATAAGTTTAGTCTTTGTCGCATATAAGTTGCTATCAAAAATCATCACGAACCGATTTACATTTCATTTCAACTCATTTCAACCTAGGGAACAGGCAGGATTTGAAAATCCTACAGTACAATGTGTCACATATTTACAGTACGCGAGTTGATATCAATATACAAGGAGTATGATGTTCCACCTTGTTGTACATTTATTGACTATGAAGAGACCTTTGACTCTGTGAAAACTACCACAATAGTGTATTCACTTATAAAAGTTGGCACACCTTCAGCTTTCATCAAACTTTTCCAGAATATCTACAATTCTGCAACATTGTCAATTAAACTTCATGAAGAAACTGATTGATTCCCTATAATGAAGGGATTATGGTAGGGTGATATGTATGTTCAAAACACTTGACTGTTTGTGGTTTACAAAAACCAAAATTATGTTCAATAGCTCAACTGTATCAAGTGACATACACATCGATGACGAACAATTGGAAATTGTTTGTATTTTTGGATGGTAATATAACTCCATAAATAGCTAGAAGAGTGAAACTTGCACGGAGCACAATGTACATTAATGTACGCTTGCGAAACATGGACTCTCAAGACTGGACACATCCAAAAACTGCAAACAATGCAGAGAAGTATCGAAAGGTATATGATGATCATCGAATTCATAATTTTCAATAAAAAATAATAAAAATATGATGGCCCCACGTTAAAAATAAGGCCGGAAAAAAATATTAAACATTAAGGGAACCAGTTCAGAAGTGCTGATCACTAAATGAAATTCTATTCATTCATAAAAAATCATCTGTTTTAAGTTTGGTAGAGATCATCCATGCCTTTTACTATGATAGAACCAAACGTGACAATGATGATGAACACCAGCTGTTTTCAACTTTTAGCGGTTGCTACTGTCTCCCAATGAATAATTTTTGTAAAGGTGTTTATTTCTATAACAAAATTTCGCCCTGTGGCTATTCACTAGAAACACACGCACTTTAATATACTACGATGACCATATCTTCCAATTTTGAACAACATTGAAAAAGAAATTTTGCTTCAGAAAAACTAGTTACCTTAAATATACATAGTTTATAAACTATCTAAACTGAAAATAAAATTGTAACTTTAGTTTTACTTATTCCGTTTCATTTTTTTTTAATAAAATTTATTGATTGATATAATCATCGAGCTTATTTTTCCATTAGATTTACCTTTTATTATAGAACAGTTGTACTCTGTAGTCACAAAGAAAGTGATAAAGATAATCAAATTACATTAATGTTAAATTTAAAATTAAATGTACTTATTAAAACTATTTATTATTGTAATTTAGACATTTAAAAAAATTGTAATAATTTCTCATAGGTTTTTATTGGAAAAAAATGAAAAACGATTTTAATTTTTTTTATAAAACTGAATATAATTTACGATTTAACTATGTGTACATTATCAAATTATACACGTACATTATACAGTCCGGCTGATAGACAAAATATACAAATAACATTTAAGTGCTGTACAAGAAACAAAACAGGATGGTGGATTTGATATAATAGAAAACTGATAATTTATTTATAATTTATATTTATTATATTATTTGTATCATGTAACATGAATCAAACAAATGGCTTGTGCAAAAATACATACATATATAAAAATCTAAACAATTAAAAAACAATAATCACTAATCAGGTATAAAAAATAAAATATTATAATCTACATAATAAAACTTTTTTTAAGTATTTTATACTAACTGACTTAAATTAATATTTTAAAAAAATAAAAACTGTACACCTTAATTCGCTTTATATAACAATAATATAAAAAAATTGCACGCAAGCCATTTGTTCTGAACAATATTTTGATGAAATTCTATAACGAGTCTAGCTATCAAAAATGTCAACACGAGTTAATTATTTAAATTAAGGAAATATATAAATTAGTTCTATTTATATTCACAAATACCATAACTTACAATATGTACAAAAATATGAATACATGTTGTGAATGTAATTGACTTTTGTACATTTAAATCAACAACATACACGTGTTTTTTTTTGTTTTGCAAATACCCTAAACATACACTAGACAGCTTAACAATGTGTTGGGCTAAAACAGGTGAAACTAGCAGTTGTCTGTACAAATCGCTCTCGCTCACTGGTCGGTCACCTTAAAATATATTACAACTTACAACATACTATAATACACATTTATCACCTAACTTCACAGTCCTTATTTAGAGGCAGGGATGTTCTTACTAAGTCCGGAACGTTTATTGTAGGAGGGGGAGCAGGCGGAGGATCTGGCGGTTCTCCCGCCTCTTTCTCCACTTTCTCGTCCACAACCTCATTCGTTTTCATCACATAACCCGAACCTTCCTGACACCTTGCAATTTTTAACTTGATCGGCATCACTTTATTGCTGCGCACCATCCTCAATGACGATATCTCACCACTACTTTTATCTGTTTCTTTTACATCTGCATCTACCGGTTTACTACTTTCTCCCTCTGCACTCTTCTCAGGTTCTTGATTTACATCAACACAAGCACTACTTTCACCATCATCTTCGTTAGTCCGTTTCACTTCACTATCTGGATCTGGTTTCTTGCCGAATCTTATAATTAATTTAGTAGGATTTGAGCTTTCATTCGAAATGATTTGCAAATCACCCTTAAACTTTTTCCTCTTTCGTTTCTCACTCTTATCTTTCCTCTTTCGTTTCTCTTCCCCAAAACCTTTTATCATAAGTTTTCTGAATTTCATACTCTCTCGTTTGAGATCTTCTACACTTGGCATTGCCACAGTGGCCAATCTCTTTTTAGGTGGTCTTATTCTGTCTTTTTTATCATCCACTTTAATACCACCTACTATGCTATTTCCACCACCTATCTTTATCTTCAATTTTGGTGTTGTTTGTTGTTGAGACTGAATTTGTCTCGGTGGTCTACCTCTACGTTTATTCGAATTACTATCAAAACTACTAGAAAATCCAGCAGAATTATTACTACCTGTTGAACCAATACTTCTCCTTCTTTCTAAGCCTCCGTCATCATCCAATGATAAATCTAGTTGTTTCAATTCTCTACTCAATGGTCGTGACTTACTTTCTTTCTTCCTATCTTTCGTAGTACTAGTATTTTCAATAATATCATCTACACCAGATCTATAATTACTGTAGTCGTCCTTAGTAGGTATTGAAGTCATAGAAGCTACAGCTTTAGGTATAGTTATTATATTTCTCGGAGGTGCAACAGGAGTACTTGTAGAACCAGTAGCAGCATTAGGTTCATCCATATTTTCTTGAGTCCAGTACTGTCTGAGCAATTCCTTTTTTCTCATTCTTCGCAAACTTGAAGAACCAGAATTCATTCCAGCACTTGCGTTTGCCATGGCACTGTTACTTGATGTATTGGAAACAGGATCTGCAGGAACTGGTGTAACAACAGACGACGTATAATTGGCAATAGGACCTTTAATTTTTACTTTCAACTGATTACGAGAATCTGACAGAGACACTTTAATATTTGAAACTTCAGGTACGGGTGGCTCATCAGATTTCTTCATACTTGCTTTTATTGCACTTTGCAGCTCCTTTTCGAAATCTTCATCAATTTCTTCATGAATTTGTGGATCTGCTGTTGCACCACTAAATGCATTTAATAAATTAGTTTCGTTAAAGGCTTGTGGATTATAATTATTGTAAGTACGCATATCCACAGGCCCTGGTAATACTGGTTGTACGATATCTGGAAATGATTGAGGAGTATTCAACGATGGTGCAGACTTCACTGATGTCTTTTCTATCGGTGTTGGAGGTCGTAAATCACTTAGATCTGCATTATAGGGTCTCTTATGAGAGTTTTGAGGAGGACTAGCAAATTTGGGTGATGGTGATGAATCACATGATAAATGTGTTTCATTTTTGCGATCATGAACATCAACTGATTTTCTTCTCTCACGCATTGCTTTAAGGTCAACCATGTTATCATTAGACATGTCGTCATCAAAATCCAAATCATATACCGTACCGGCCAGTTTATTATAATTAGTTGTAGCACCAGGAAAGTCATAATCCATATGCTGTATATGGCTCCCTCTACCTCGTCCTCGTCCCCTGCCTCGCCCTCTTGATTGTCCCTGACTACCGCGGCCTGAACTTGATTTTCCTGACCCTCGTTTATTTTCTGTTCTGCTTCTTACAGTACTATTACTTTTATTTGGAAGTTCTTGCCTAGGACTTTTACCGGGGCTTTTACTGGGAGATTTACTTTGTTGAGATAGAAACCTAGCAGATGTCCTTGTTGGTTTGCTCGGAGATTTTTTACCAGTTGAACTGTTCGATTTAACAGATGGGTTTGGTGATGGTTCCACATGGTTTGATGTCGGAGTTGAACTTGATAATGCTGGTGAAGCCACTTCTTCGCTAACTGTTGGTACATTTTCAACCATTGGCTCAATTACAGGTTCTGGTGGAATAGTAGGAATAATGGGTGGGATTTGTTCTTCTTCTTCCAAATTAACTTCTTTCGTAGGTGACGGAGCGGCAGCATTTACGACTTCTGATGTCAAAAGTGCTATGTTGTGTTGAGATGATGTAAACGCTGCTGTGCAAGCTGTAGGATAATGGGATATTGGTGGAGGTTCTTCAACAGGCTTGGGTAATGGGGGTATCACAGAATGAGGAGCTGGAAATGTAGCTCCGAAAGGAGGAGGGAAAGCAGGCATACCTGGAGAAGGAAAAGATAATTGAGTATTAATGTTAGGTGGTGGGAATAAACTAACTGGACTAACAAATTGAGGTGCTTCTGAAAACTGTGGAAAAGAATCAAAAGCGTTTGGACCCAACGGCAGATTTTGTGGTATTATGCCAAACGCCATTTCTAATTGGTGGTTTACCATCATGGCTTCCTGTCGTTTCATTATTTCATCTTCTACTTCATTTCTTCGTGAGCATGTGCTAGAAACTGAGGCTGCAGAGCTAGAAGATGATCTTCGATTTGGCATCATTTCACTTTCTATCCACTTATTTGGGGGATGTATGTCTGAATATGGTGATGGACTAGGCATGCAATCCATAAATTGATTTTGAGAAATTCTTTCTTGTATTTCAGGGGATGGTTGCTTCTGGAGATCTTCTTGCACCCTAATATCAAGCGCTTGAGTATTTGAAGGCATTGGAGGATGATTTGAAAGATTAGCATTTGCATATTGCTGAAGATAAGGTTCCCTAGACATTTGTTCTTCAAAAGATTTTACATCCGCTTGTAAGTTAGGGTACCTTTCAGAGAGCGGAGGCCACCTGTTATCTGGAGGAGCCCCAGTCATGGATTGTTCGTGTATAAGTTGCGGAATATTTTTGTCAGTATCAGTAGAAACATCTACATTACATGTTGGTTCGTTATATTGGAAGTTCTCCGGTTTTTCTCTTTCATAAGTCTTTTCAACTGAAGGAAGTATATCTATGCTTGCATCTACATTTGGAGGAGGAGGTTCATCTATTTTACCATCTTCTTTCTGTGATGTATCGATTACATTATTAGGAACTATTTGCTCTGAGAATTCGTTTCTATCATTTTCATTCTTTGTGCTTGAAGCTACACTTACTGAATCATCAACATCGTAGCCACTTGTAGACTTTTTTGACATTTCCATGCGTAACTTTTCTACAAGGTTAAGGGTCTCTCTAGCACTGTCTTCCTTTGAGTCTTCTTTAAATAAAGGTTCAAAAGTAGAAAATGTTAAAGGTCCTTTCATGAGTTCTTCATCTTTTGAAATTCCAAAACCATCATCGAGCATATCGAAATCTAAGAGATCTGCAGCATCTTTACCATGTGGTTGAGGAGAAAATATCGACCTGCCTTGAAATGAACTTGTTTTACTCTGATTTCTACCATCACACTCCTTGTCGATTTCCATAACATCGTTAATAAGATTAGATTTTTCCAAATCATTTACTTCAATATTTCTAACGTCACAACTATTTTTTGCAGGTTCTGATTCATTCTCGTGTTTTTGTGATTCATGAATCATATTTTCAACTTCAAGATGCCTAACAGCCTTTTCTGTTTCTAAATTAACAGAATGGCATTCTTCTAATCCAAAATCATCTCGCAAAATATCTTTGGGAGTTGATTTCTTTTTAGGAGATTTAATTTCTTGAAGAGGGGATGATTGAGTATTATTGCTAGCTAATTTTCCTGAGAAAATATCCTCTATACTTTTAGCTTTAATGGGAGACTTCTTAGAACTTCTTGCGTCTGTGACAGGTTCTTTATTTTCTTTAACAGGTGACTGACTTAATTTTCCAGGAGACTTGGGAGATTTCAACAACTTCTCTGCATTTTTAGTCTTTTCATTTGGTATTTTCTCAGCTTTCTTTTCTGGCGAACTAAATATTTTAGCCAAATTAGAACCTTTATTTTTATTATCTCTACCAGCTTTGCGTTCCAAAATTTCTTTTTCTAAGTTTGTAGGTTCTTGGTCTTTTTCTTTCTCAATTTTATCATTTAATTTCTTGTCCGCTTTCCTGACCGGAGACAATAATTTATCGGACTTGGTAACCTCTTTCGCATGTGACTCTTCCATTTCATCTGATTTTCCCTTTCTAGGTTTAGGTCGTTCTCTTTCCACAGCGACACGTTGGCTATCAGAGAGATCTCCACTCCTGCAGTTAGCATCTCTGAGCCTATCACTCGCAGGGGTGGTCCTCGGACGACCTCTAGCAGGTCTTCCTTTCCCTCGAATTCGTGTCTGTTCCTCTCTTTCAGGAGGCGGTGCTGGTTTTTTATCGGCCACTTTTCTAGCTTGTTGTTGTTTGATAGGACTTCTTTGTGTTTCTTGTTTTGCAGGAGAGTCTGTTTTGGGTTGTGGTACAGGAGGTTTAGAGGGTGATGATGAACGACTGGAATCACTAGAGTCTGAGGAACTGGATGATGCCAGAGACTTGGCTGACTTGTCAAGAAAGGGCCAGTCTTTGGCACTACTCCGCTTAGTCGGTTCTCTGGATGGGGATGATGAGAACAGACTCTCCGATTGCGGTTTGCTTGGTTCTTCTTCACTGTCAGAACTAGAACTACTAGAGCTATCTGTGGAAGAGCTAGAAGAGGAAGACGTGCTGCTATTGGAGGAAGACTTTCTATTACTTTCTGATATTTTTGCAGGAGATTTCTCTGCTTCGGAATTCGATGATCTAATATCGGATTCCTTTTTGTGCAGCTGTGGTTTAAGTACTTCCGATTCTTTCTTAGCCATCTTTTCGGTATTTTCAGTAATAGGTCCTGAAGCTTCTGTGACACCAGGTTTACCCATGTTACTTTTAATATGTTCAGCTGCTTTCTTTGCTGCTTGTCGTTGAGGTACATAAGAAAGTATTTCTTGATTTTCAGTTTTATCAAACTCTTTATCGATATCAAACACATCAAGAATTTTGGAGTCTTTCTTAACGTCTTTGATTTCTTTCTTAGATTCTTTGATTTCTTTAGTATCTTTAACAATGGGCTCCTTTTTATTTTTAAGTTTGTATTTGGATTTATCTTCTGTTGCTAAAGTGGCAGATGTAGCAGATCCAGCTTTCTCTGGTTCGACTGGTGTTGCTAGTTGTTCTTTTGGTCGTGTGGTTGTAGTTTTCAAATTTTCAGAAGCCTTCTTAGCTGCTTGCCGTTGGGGAACAATGAGATCAGAAGGAACGTAATCTTTCTTTTTACTAGGAGACTCCTTCTTAATTTCATCTGTTGGTTTTGTTTTCTTCTTATTTTCTGGACTACTTTTATTTGGACTTTTTGAGGTTGAAGGTTTATTAGTGAAATCTTTCATTGCAGCTTTCGTACGTAATTTATTCTGTTGGGAATCACTTGCTTGTGATTCATTCTTTATGGAGGTATCAGAACTATCACTGTCTGAATAAATAGATTTCGCATTAACTCTTTTATCTTTTAAATGTGATGCGCCTATTGTAATCAATTCATCACTATCACTTCCAGAAACACGACTCAGTTCTCGCTCAACCTGTTCTAAACGAGACCGCGGCACATGTTTCTTAGGAGGTTTAATGTCTTCCTCACTGCTTGTGTCATCTTTCGACCGAGAAGCTAAATTCATTCGTTTTTGTCTTCTTTCAGCTGCTTTACTATTCAAAGCTCTCTTATTAGTGTTTGTTTTCTTTTTACCTTTCATTTGATCACATTCTGAAGTACTTTCTTGAATGTGATTTTCTTTATTATCTTTAGGTCTTTCGTCACTACTACTAGCACTTGATAAACTGCTACCATATAGACTACCGCTTCGTCTTTTAGAACCATTAAAGTACACCTTTTTATATGGGTTATTTTTAACGTCTTTAAATAATCCATTGACTTCCACCTTCTTTTCGTCTCCAGAATCATGTTTAGGAGATTTTAATCCTGCAATCCTAGCTAATATTGCTTCAAAATCAACAGTATGATCTTCTGCATCTGGATGTGAATATAATCTATCGTAAATAGATGGACCATGATTGGCTTCTATCACAGCATTAAACACAGGGGAAGGAAGAGACTGTCCAGCAGCCAAAACTGCAACTTGTTTATGAAATGTTTGTTCTCGCATTCGAAAGAACGTTCGTGATAACTTTTCTCTTCTACTAACCATATAACACAAATTTCTAACTCTTTCCAAGTCCTGTCTCAATTGCACAAACATTTTCATTTTCTCTATATCAGCTTGCTCCTGTTTATGAGAGAGCATATCAACGTCTTCGGACTTCGGAGGTAACAAGGGTTTATTGTGACCCGCTTTGCGTTTTAATTTCCAATAATTATATATACAATTTATCGCATCTGAGTCAACATCCATATGAATGTCTTTTACCGAAACATGCTTAAAAAACTCGGCTTCAATCTCTTGAAGACGCACTGCCCTTGCTTGATTCTTTTCTTCCGATGTCATATCTTTTTTCTTTTTCGGTTTATAGTCTCCTTCTTCAGAATCCGAACCAACACTTTTTTCTCGTTTACCGAATTTGCTATGTTTTTCACAATAAGAACGTAACTTAACACCATCATCGGCATGTTCATCTTCAATAATTGCACGCATTTCTAATCCGTGTTTAAACGCACAAGTAACGTGATAGGCAGTTTTGCAAGTTCTTACAGAGCACTGTATGCAGGCACCTATCCGATCGCGACACAACACACAAATGAGAGCCCATCTACTTTGTGGAATACTCGATATTTTTGTAATGGGCTCCATTTTTTCTACACAACCTATGCTGACTTCAGGTATCCAAAGAGCACATGAAACATGTGCCCACTTTTGTCCAGAACGTGTACTTTTCATGGCGCCTCCTTTATTCGGACATAGAACACATTCTGGGGCCTTTTGAGACATTGCACAAGTGCAACAGAGCCACTGTCCTTCTGGAATGCGAGTAATGCCATAGCAGGCCTGATGCACGCATATATTGCAACTGTCACAAAACACCATCTCATTTCCTTCTTCGGAATCAGGAGACCTACACACGTCACAAATAACATTTTCATCATATTCAATTCCTAAACCTTCTTCGTTGCGAAGTATTGATTGGATTTTGTCCCAGCATCTCAACTCGAAACGTTCAATAACCCTCTCCAACTGATCTTCAGATATTGGAGGTAAACCTGACGCAGCTCTTTCTCCATTAAGTAACTTTAACCAAGTCACATCACATTCGTCTAAGTCATAAGAGCAAGCTGCTTCTGCCTGGGCTGGAGCATTTGAAAAAACATGAAGCTCTGGATTGAACTGGTCATCTTTTGTTATCCTAATGTATTTGTTCTTGGGCCTAAAATAAAAAGATCAGTGGTTTAGTTAAGATTATAATAATACAATCAATTTGTTACATGATTATTGCTCATGCCTTTTTACGTTTATGTTTAATAATTTTTTCTGCCTGAATGCTTGAAAACAAAAATAAAGAATCGGTATATGCAAGAAAATATCAAAATTTATACTAAATGATGACTTGAAAACACTAGAATATGTCCCAAAAACATTGATGAGAAATACGATAGCCTGATTATCTGAAATAACGTGGCAGTTCGGATATACAAATATTCAGATAAAAAGAAGTTTCTAATTTTAAAGAAATAAATGGAAAAATTATTTATTATTTAAATAATAACAAAGGAATCTGTATTCCATGAAAATTAAATAATAAAATGTATTTGAGTGACATGAATACAAGCTGTAGAAATATAAAACTGGACTTTCCCTCTAGATGGTTCTAGCCTTTAGTTTCTTCCCAAGTTCCATACACCAGTATATTTTGCTATAATCTTAAACATGTCGAGTTTTGTGTTTACGAACTACGATTTGCGGACAGCATAGATTCTCTAATATCATTTGAAGAAAATCGCTGCAGGATCGCATCGAATGCTTGTCAAAGCTTACTGTGAACATACTCTTGGTAAAACAGTGTTTTACAGTGACTCAAACAATTCAAAAGTGGTGATTTTGATGTGAGAAACAAAGATTGCCGGAAACCACGGAAAATGTTCGCAGACAACGGATTGCAGACCTATTTAGATGAAGATGATACTCAAACTCAACAAGAACTTGTGGGTCAATTGAATCTCATGCAGAAAGCTGTCTTCATTCATTTGAAAGCTAAATGAAATATTCAGAAAGTAAGAAAATGAGTTCCATATGAACTGAATGAAAGACAGCAAGAAAATCGAAAAACCACTTGTAAAATTCTACTAGACAGATACAAAAAAATGTCATTTCTCCATTGATTCTAAAAATGGATATATTTAGAGAATGCTAAGCTTCGTAAATCATGGGTAAATCCAGGTCAACCATCAACATCTACCGCAAGACCAAATTGCTTTGGAAATAAGACAATGGTCTATATTTGATTGGATCAAAAAGGTGTAATCTATTTACGAGTCGCTAAAACCTGCTGAAACCGTTAACACTGATCACTACCAACAGCAAATAATTGATTTAAATCGAGCAGTACGTGAAAAATGACTGAAATATGGAAAAAAGGAACACAAAGTTATTTTGCTCTATGATAATGCCCCATCATGCACAGCAAAACGGGTCAGGGAAACGACCGAGGTGTTCAGTTCACCATCCGATTATCATCTATTACCATTTTATAGACTGAATATTGTTGGCAGATGTGAAAATAAAAAAAATATTGTATACAGAGTTTGTTTTACAGTTAATACATTTGTACACAGTCATCTATTGACGATATCATATTTGTATTTATATGCTTTGTAAGTTCAGGTTTATATATACATTATCCACAATTTTACTAATTCATTTTAAATTTTGAATAATTAGAAGCATGTGTATGGATAACACAGTGTTTGAACAGCTGTATTTAGATGCAACGAAATGATAAGAAGTAAAACATAATAATAATAATATTTATTGGCAAAATGAAATTGCAAGTGAAAATTAATGACAATGATGTCAAAATTCATGAACTCTCCTACTCCATAAAAGAATCCACATAGCAGAATTTCTTTTTCAATTGCTTCGTCTCCATTTTCCTAATCGTCTCGAGCATTTTATAGTACAACTTGATATCTCTGTAGTTGGCACCTTAGGACTTTTGTACTTTGTGTAAAACTGTCTGAAGGTCTTCTTTGTACCGTGTTATTGACAGAGACATCAGTCCTGAGTAAAAGTAATAAATCTTCAACTTGAAATAGCGTTTTATTTTAACTTCTAAGGAAGAAAATAGGTACTTTAAAGTAAAACAACACATCCTGAACTTACATTACTTAAAAAATAACCCGCAATCTTCTGCTTAAACCGTTTTTATATAATAATACTAAATATTCTGTATTTCAGTTCATAAATAACAACGCAACAGCTCAAATAAAAACCAATACTCTCAAAAAATTACAGTTTATTAGACCTGGTACTGTAATTCAAAAGCGAAGTCACGCAGAACCATAGAATATAAAAGAGAATTTTATTAGTAAATGAAGTGTACTGTTGTTCTTGACATTGTAAAACATATGTAAACATATTAGTTAATCTTAAACATTACCCGACATCAAAGGAGGACCATTTTTCTACACCTTAAACAATTTAATATTTATAAATTACTACAGCTTCATAATGATTTGAGTTTTTTTTTTTGGCATAAAGAAATTAAAATTAGGTGAAGGATTCACACAGTGAACCCTAGGGCAGCAAGCAGCAAATTCAAGACCTTAAAGCCTGGTTTTGCAAAAGTTAACTAAGTAATGGAAATTTTTATAAAGACAACTTTAAAAATTCAGTCTATAAAATGTAAAAATAATCACTTTCATTTCGATATTTATATATCTGTTAATATCAAATATTCTTCACCAAAAGCTAGCGAAGAATCACTGAAGGGCGATGTAAAAAAAGAGATAGAAAAACTACTTTATATTTAAAATTGATAGAATAACTATCAATTTATAGAATAACATTTAATTTGGGTCCAAAATAACAAGTTAAATATAAAAAGTGGTATTCAATAACAGGCTTTCTAGAAAAGTAAAATGATTTAAAACCTAGATTAATGTTACCTACATATTAAAGAGCTTTCAAAATGGTTACAGAGACTAAATGTAAATAAAATAAACACTAAGTGAAATAGCGTAAAGTGAATCCAATAATACACTAATTTAGTGTAATTTGTTCTAAAATATAAAAATTTGCCTATAGATCGTCAATTAGGTTAATGACTTTAAGGATTTATTTTTGCTTAATCGTTCTAAAAGCAACGATTAGGAAAAATGCTAATTCTCGTATCAATTTACTAAATTTTAATCTAACATTACGATCTTAATTTTAATTTTACAAAAAAAAAGACCACTACTATAAAATATTTATAAAAATTTGAAACTGCAAAATGCACTACAAAAACAAGAAACATTTGACGTAACGTTAAAACTGTCTGTGAAATAATCACAAAACAAATAAAAATCGAAGTCAATCATTCATAGCCGGTCTAAATTTATGTATTTAATAGTAAGCTATTGCAACTAGCTACTTGCTGGGAGTCGCTCGTAATTATTCTCGGTAGGCAATGTAGCCAGCAACTTCAAACACAATTGACGAGATAGCCGAGAGATATGGGTTGCTAGCAAGAATATTATTCTCAGTAGGCAATGTAGCCAGCAACATCAAACGCAATTGACGAGATAGCTGAGGGATATGGGTTTCTGGCAATAAAAACAAAATCTTAAGCACGGTCGCGTACAAGTCATGGTGGCCAGGCATGTTTTATCAAATAATGAATGAATAAACATTATTATTAGCATATTTTCTATCTAGAATTACTTTAGAATATAATTACAAAACATATTAACAGAAAATATAAAGAATAGTAATCATAAGCATTAGTGATCGTTTCACATCAAGTAATTCAAAGTAATACAATTAAAAATTAATTTCCGAAAAAAATAAGCATGTAACAAATAGGTCTTTAAAAGTGTTACCTGACAAATGAATGGTCTGCATAAATATAGTTTTACACAACAGTTCTATTTTCTTTGTTATTTCGTAAACTCGAAAAAATGGATATTATATCAATAATTAATCAAATGATTCTATTGACATAGTCATCATGATAGTCTAGAAGTTTAGGCACTGGCCTTTGGAGCTAGGGGTCGTGGGTTCGGTCCCCAGTCACGGTGATGATTTTCCTGATTGGGAAAAAATACTCAGTGCCTCATCGTCCAAGAGCGATGTAAAACTATGGGTTCCGTGTGTTGTAGGTTGTACCATGCGTACGTTAAAGAACACTATGACCCTTGGGTGCAGTCCCGGCACAGTCAAAATTACCAGGAGTCGTGGTTTCAATCCTTGGCGTCGGTAATTGGTCTCGTGGCGGAAATAGGCCAACGTTAAATAAAAACAATTAATCAAAAAAAAATTTGTCTAGATATTTTTTAAATCACTATATAGTTTTAAAAGTATCCCCCTTCTATATCTTTCACTCACAAAAGGATATACCCGCAACTTCTTCTTTGACTTCCGATTCTTATTTACGACGACGAGGGTACGCAATTATAACTGATACCTCTTTTGCGTCCATTTTTATAATGACAATCGACTGGCCACTGGCTACTAACATTTTTAGATGACTACGTGTCTGGCTAGGAATGATTGGCTTCTCTGTGCGTGACCGCCCTAAGAAGATTCTATGAAACCCCCACTTTGAGATTTATTTCATCATAACGTAATTTTGAGTGAATCGTAAAATGTCTAATATATTTAATTTTTTTTGCTCAAAAATAGATAAATCAAATTTAATAAAAATGTATTTGAAAATAATTGTTGAGAATTTTGTAATCTAATAGACCATTCATATGCCAGCAAAATTTTAACCTATAGAGTTAATGGCATAGAACATTGAATTATTATATGTGCATGCACAAGTTGCTACCTATGTAACATACATAAAAAATCAAAGTGTCATTGCCTTCTCTAGAAGTAAAGAGTAAGGTGTTTGACTTTGTGTTAGAGTTTTATCGGGAAAACTCAAACTCAATTTATCACCAGATACAAGTGTGTAGGGGTAAACTTTTGAGTGCACGCCCAAACAAAGGCAGTATGCCATATAGAATAGTTTTAGGATTAGTATGATAAGAGCTTCAACAGCATTGTATAATCAGTAAACAACCTTCAATAATATTCAAAATAATGCAAAGAAAGCACACATCATGAATAACTTGGCATCCCTTCTGTAGAAATAATTTAAAAAATACAAGATATTGATAAATTAGAATTGCCACAAAGATACTCGAAAGAATTAAAATGAAAGTTTTAATATTAAACAACCAATATGTAGCAAATTTTTGAATATACCAGAACCACAAATTTTGCCAGCATAGCTCAACTGCATATGAAATAATTTATAAAAGCAGAATGGGACACTTCATCCCTATTGCTGATACTATGATATTACATGGCATTGCAGTAGATGACAATAACGATTCAATGATGTTATGACCACAATAAAGTATGAATTGTGCTAGACTCCCCAATAGCCAAATCTAACAGCAACATTTCTTATTTTGTTTTTTATGAATGCCCACTAATACCAATAAACTTTTATATAAAATCATCTGTCCTGATATACGTTATTGGGACTTTTGACAGTTATACGAATGTTATTAGTTACATAGATAAATGCTTAGTCTTTATGTTAAATTCATTTTCACATGAAGAAAAAATATATTTTGCTTAAATTTGTGGAGGCTACGTACCACAAATTTTAAGTTCAGCATTAAATGTAGCCTTTCTACCTTTAGTAGTATTATCTATTAATAAGAAAATTTAAAAAATCATTATAGAAAACTCCACTTTCTGGCAATGAATTTTTACATCAACTAATACATATTTTTTTTAATGTCCATTTTCTTCTGAATTACCAAAAAAAAATTTTTCATTTTAATTTTATAACGTTATGTTGTATATTTTTTAACAATGATTATTTATTCGGACAATTCGTCATCAATTCATAACAGCGGGGAAACCACAATCTTTCCATTGATTCATAGGAGCAAGTTTACATGCACACATTCAGTGCTACCAGCAAACTAAAGTTATTTCACCGAACAAAACACACGATGTTTCCAAGGACAAAATATTATTTTATGCCTCTATTTCAAAGATAATACAAAAAATTTTCATTATCTATTCACTGTTAGAATAATTACAGATCAATAAGAATGGCCCTATTATGTGAAGAAAAAATAATTTCTTTTATACTCTTGTTTAAAATCTAGAACTTAAGAAATATAAATATACTTACAATTTGAATTCAAAGTGAGGTTTAGAAACACCTACGCAGGGATTAACTGTAACACTGGGTTCCGGCAAGGAATCAGGGTTGACAGGAACTTGTACTCCACGTTCCCATTCTTGTTTCCATTGGTCCACAATAACCCAATATTCATCGTTGGCTAATGGTTCCGAATCAGGTAATTTCATAGCACTAATGAGATCTTTTCTAAAAAGTTCGGCGGGAGCCTCTGTTGTTGTTCTGTTGTAAATGCCCTTAAGGTCGTTAAGAGGCCTTGGCTGCCATGCTGCCAAGGAGGCCGCTTCCTCCTCTTCCGCCTGCGTCCGCTATAAAATAAAAATATAAATTTTACACGGTTTTTGAAAAACTGTGATTAAATGTTTACCTTGCGCCTCTTAGTAGGTACAGAGCCATCATCAGAACGGTTAGGCCTTTTTACTCTCTGGGACATTGCACAAATTTCGTGCAGGTAGGTGTACTACTCTGCACAACCTGAAAAATAAAGGAAAATTTGTTAGTTTTCTTAAAATATACAGAAAGAAATTTCAAAGTATTTTTTAAATATCAAGATTGAATTGTAGATAGGACCGAAAACACTAGGTTTCTTATTGCTTCTAAAAACTACAAATAAAGTGACTCATAATTCTAAAAATTCAAATAAATCTGAAAGTGAATATTTAAATTATTGTTTGTAAATGAAATATAGAGTAAATCCTCACAATTTTATAAATCTTGATTCCAGAACCTTTTGTATGTTATCGCACATTGCCAGGCCGCTTGAATAGTTATTAAAGATGTTACCCCTTAAATTTTTTATAAAACCTATAACAAAAAGGAATAATAACAGTTAAAAAAATAATTTAAAATAATAAAAATATGTGATGGTTCTGAAATCTATTGTATTTGAACACATTTTGTTTATACTCATGGATCATAAATAAATATAAAAAAAGGAATAAAATTTCTTCTACATAACTGTGTTTTCAACTGGGAAATCATCAACGTCTTACAGACATCAAGACGTTAGTATTTCCAGTGAATGAAGATCATTTAATGAATTATTAAGGCATGTTATACACTTTCAACATACACAGATTTTAAAAATACCCTGAAGAAATAACTAATTAGTTTCTAATGTATCTATTTTATGATTGCTTAAATAAAGAAATGATAATAGTCCTAATAACTGTTTCAATTCAAGGTATTCTTATGACAATGATGGTGAGTTGTTTAGAGCATAAAATAGTTACACATTTGAATACTTTATGTGTGGGTCTATTACACGCATTTTATTGTGAAATTACAACGTGCTGGTAATTTTGATATTGTAATAATTTGGTAATAAATAAAAAAACTTAAAGCGAAATATTTCCTATTACTCACAGATCAAGTGTTCAAAGAAAATTCAGTGTAATAAATAATAGAACCATTGTCCAAAAACATGATTTATTTCATTTAAGTCTATCTATATTTAAAATATAATAATAATAATGCTTATACCTCTGATTTAAATTTACAAATATTTTTGATTTTTTACATAATTTTTGTTTCATCTATAAGAATTAATTTCAACAACTGAATATAGCAATGCAATAAAAACGTCTTGGTTGCTTTTCATTAAACTGTTGAAACTAAAATTAATAATGTTCACGAAAAAGTTTGAGTAGGGTGCGTTTAAAATACCAAGCAAATAAAACAGAATTAACCTTATGTTCTCATTATTTTAAATAATTGCAACAAGCACTGATCTATGATTGCATATTAGTTACCAAATAAAAACAAACTAAAATTAGATAATTCAATATTTTGGAGAATAAAACTACATTTTAAACACATTATTCAAATTATTATAGATACCATGACCTAGACCAATAGTTTTCTATAGTCTATCTATGCAACCAAACATACATTTGAGTATCTTATTCAGATAACACATTTTTATGGAATAGAAAAACAATTCTTCTGTTGTGTATTTGCTATAGACTGAATGAAATATATTAATTTATTTATATTGTATACTTTTCCCAACATTTGACGCAGAAAAAATCTAAAAATGTTTTTCCCTATCTAATAACTGCAAACAGATGTGGACAAAGTGCAATGTTCGAATGAACATCCAATAAATTTTTTTTACAAATGCACAGCAAATATTGACTTCAACCTAGTGTTTGCATAAAATGGGCAGGTGTAGGCAAATGCTTCGACTATCTATTTTAAAGTAGAGTATATAAAGTCAATAGTTTCTTTATTAATCCTTCGAGCATTAATTTTTTTTATAATTATTAAAAAAAAAATAGCGCTCCTGGGATTTTAGGATAGTGTACATATAATATTAGTCCTTAGCTGTTATTTTTTTAATGTCATTGCACAAGAAAGTTTTCTTATTGGTCTATACATTATCAAGCAGTAAATGCTTTTTGTTATAAAGCAGTAATGCACAGTGTTTGTGATCAGCACATGAATTTAAAAATTCTGGAAGATATAAAAAGAATTTCTAACAAGCATCAATCGTTTTAAGGTTAGATAATATTACTGCTTATGTATTAAAATTTCTAGCATTTTTAGTTGTTCAGACTCGTTACAGTATTTTGTGCAATAATATAGGAACTAGATAAGTTTAGAATAAATCGACTGTTGCTTGGATTTCAAATTGGTAAAAAAGAATGTATATATATACTATATAACTTAAAAGGAAAAAGTAAAATAACTTTCTCATACTACTTTTTATTTAATTTTTATTGTAAATTTAATCATAAATAATAAAATGTAAAAACAAATTGCAAGTTTATAATGCACAAAAAGGTCATTGCCCTTGAATAATTAATGAATTAACACAATGTTTCCTTATTTTATGAAATAAAAAGTATTAATCCTCAATAGAGGACAAAACTAACCTAGAAGTATCATGTGATAAGATAAAAATGGATGTAAACAAATAGCTGTCATTGCTAATTTCAATGCAAAAGTAATAGAAAACATAACCTCTATATGAACATTTAAAATTAGTTTTTAATGCATTTATAACAAAATTATTAATAAATCAGTGAACCATTGTGCAAAAAAATTATTTCATTATATATGTATAAATATGTAAAATAGGACACTATTATATATATTCTCCAATATAATTTATATTTAACACTTAATTTACATGTTGAATTGTAATATTAATTCAATTGTTTCATTTATATAAAGACAAATTTAAGAGCATAAATAAAATACTTATGCGAATTGCAACAAATAATAAACTCAGCATTAACTAATGTACAAAACTGAGTATTTAGCTTTATGTTAAATTTGTTGTTAATTTATTTTTACAGTCTGCACTTTAATTGCTAACAATATAAGAAAAAAAGATGATCAAATACTAAAATATACTTTATTACGATTATTTTTTGAATTTAGTTTTTTGACGTTTGTGACAGTTACGTGTAAGTTTGAATTCGTGTTTTGGATTGAGGGTTTAATATGAAGGGCAACATTAGGCAAAAGCATCTAAAATATTAATATTTAAAATCTACTTACTACATATTTATCCCTAGATATGGCTGAGAATCCATATTATTTATGCCTGAAACAAAAATTCCAGTAACTCTATTGTAGAAACAATAGTAAATAATAAAAATAATCTGGTATATGAATCTTCTAAAACTCAGGTCCAATTGCTCCACTAAGGTTTTGCATTTGTATAATGACAAGAAAATAAAAATAAGAATATAACTAGCCTTTGGCTATGGTCATATTGTGTGTTAAATATTGTGTATGCCCAACTGAAAATAATTTAAACAAGTCGTTTTCATGCAACAACTTACAAATGTAATTAATGGATTGTCGTAATTTTAGGGTAAAAACCAATAAATAGGCAAAATAGTTTGACAAACAGTAGAGGTGGCTCCCATGTCTACATTGTAAACATTTGCGTTCAGTTGTTCCACACTCACAAACACCTTAGTCGCACAATTTCACAAAAAAACAACACCTAAATATTCTGTCAATTACCATTTTTGATGGAGATTTTCATGTTTTCCGACGGGAATTAATATTTTGTGATTATATCGCCTCCATTAGAGTCCATTTGGTAAGCCTAACAACATTGACAATCTAGAGGGCGCTGCATTACCACGACACACTCTACAAATATCGGAACTACTCGATACGTCTGTCTTCGTCTCAAAACTATAATTTTCACATACTTCCCGCTATTTTAAAAATACGCACCTTACACTAAACAATTTTAAGAAAACGTAAATTTCTTTTCATGTTATCCACAATTTTTCCTCGCTCCTACATCTCAACAACAAATGAAAGTTCCCTTTTATTTTTGTTGTCGTCCTTTTCTCGCATAACCAATATGTCCCCATTTACGCATTCGTACAACGACAACAGTGAATACAACTGGAGAAGAACGATTTAACACTATTCCTTTTTCAAAGCGATGTGTGTATGTTTTCTCACACCAATCCTCCAATTTAACACTTTATATATTTAATGATACATCCACAAAACTCCCTAATATTGTTTGGCGCCATCATGCCTAAAAAATAACTAGCTATTCTAATCACGTGACATCAATACATCGTCACTTTTTGGCGGGGGATAATATCGCCAATTTTTACAAAATATCACCGCAAGCCTTCTGATGTATACAGTTATTTGCGACAAAAGGAACGAATTTATTTACTAAATTACTTCGCCGGTTAATTCCGCGCCAATTATTCTCAAACACTCCTTTGTAATTTCGTCCTTAAGAAGTTACGCCCACCTGCAGTGGAAATTCAGATTCAATAAAATAGAAGCGCATTCGTTCCATTCTCTACATCACACACGCATTCCTATCATATTCATTTACTTAAAATCAATTGCCTTTTTGAAAAAAAAATCTGTAGGTACCTATTAAATTTAGTTTTCTTTTCACGTGCTCTTGTCTAAATATTGACATTAAAATTAAATATTGTTAATTAAATGAAATATTAAATTATATCATTATTTATTGAATTATTTATATTTATTTAATATTTTGTGACATGTTTTTGTTGCATTTTAACAAGTTTAATGTAAATTTAAGAAAAAAATTAATTTCAGATTTTATTAGAATACGTGCAAAGTCTGTATTTCAAAATGGATTTAAAAAATCAAACCCGCAAAAATTCAATAAAATTTTATATTATGTATATATGTTATCTTGCAACGTTTTGAAAAACTATAATCGCATGTCTGTTTAAAATTTTAAAGGTGGCTGTGAAAATTGACAACCCTTCAATAAATTACGTCACCTGTCATGACGTCATATTTGCGTCGAATCAGTAAATACTTAGATAAGCAGCAAAAACATCCCTAATCACGGAGGTTACCTGAATTTCTAGTTCAGGTGTGACAAATAAGAAAAACATTAGCGTTTAAACAGTTTTATGCCTGCCGCTGTAGCAACAAGTATGGACGAGGTATGAAATGTGTTCTTTCTAAAATTTATGGAATTTTGCATGATTTTGAGGTTATGTGTTGACATTTGATAATGAAATATGTTTTCCTATTTTAGGTGACAAAATCAAAGATAGAGAGGGCGTGCAGAACAGCAGAAGATTTCACTAAACTTTATTATGAAACTCTGGATAAACGAAGACAGGTAATATGGTTTTTTAACCTACAAAGTAGCCTATCACATGTCTTGTACATGTACTTTAATTTTTTTAGTACGAAAATCGAGTGATTTTCTTTGCATAACTACATTAAAAACGGCCAAGAACATATGTACGTAAAGGTATCGTCGACACAAAAAAAAAAGTTAAACAAGTACTCTCTGCTATAGAATTGGCTTGTACAATATGAGTGGAACTTGGACCTTAAATAGATGAAGCATTTGCCTTTTTCTTATCAAATCTCCAAATTCATTGGATGTTCATTTCAATGTTATAGGGAAAAATGTCGATGCTTTCTTGTATGTCATCGACCTCAGGAAAAGGGTTTCTCGGCTCGAGCCCATGGTTGGTGGAATAGGAGAGGTGATAAGTGCTTCTTCTGCTTCGAATATAGAGTTAGGTTCTGATTGTACTGGAGTAGGTTCCTCAAGTGCTCAAGGGGCAACCTGCGCTTTGACGATTTCAAGTTGGATGGCATCGCAATATATGGAGATAGTCATGGGAGATCCTTGTGCGATCTGTTATTGCAAAGGTTGATTCGGTTGCGTTTTTTATAACAGGGACCACCGGTGAGTTTTCTCAGATGTGGAAACTGACTCAACTTACACCAAACCACAAGTTGCATGAGATTAACGAGATCTCTAATTATAGACCTACAGTGATCTCAGGGACTCAGGCGCTCGCGGCAGAAATTCGTTTGAAATCATGCGAAGGTTCTAGAGAGCTGGTTCTCGAATTTGGGTCCGAATTAATACACATTAATGTGGAATCCGAGAGTCAGTTATAATCACAAGTGTACAACAGATCAGTAGTTGTGAAGTAATTAGTGCAAAATGATTTAAATAACCGAACACTCGTTTTATTACAAATTCTTTTAAATAAATCAAGTTTGTAACAGTGGTGTCAAGTGTGGGGTTCTGTGTACAGACTCATCTCCTGTATCAACATAATCTCATGTACTTGCGTTCCACTGTATTTAATTTGTCAAACATGTGCCACTATCTATCTTAGTCCTTGAATTCGATCTATCCTACTGACCAAGTTGGGATCCTTCAACTTTTCCAACCAACTTTCTAAATTCATTAGAGTACTCTGTACTCAAACTTATTGTAGTTTTCTGATTTTACATGCTTGACTTTTGAAAAAATGTAGGCAAAATTTTCAGTTTGAAAACTATACAGGGTGATTACCTTCGATAGCGACAAACTCCGCCCACGTGTATTTCTTCACAAAATAAACAAATTGAGCTCATATTGTATAGGTCAAATATTAAAAATAAAAAATTTAAAAATTGATAAATAAGATACCAAAAGCCTATTGAGAACCTCTGAGTATAACTCGTGGTATACAAGCATTTTAAATTTTAAAACACTCTTTATTATAAAGTAAACATCTGTACGACAGTTTACATCTTTGAGTTATGAAGCAATAATTTCTAGTGAATAGCCACAGGGTAGTATCTTGTTCTTAAAGTAAACACCTTTACAAAAATAGAATCAGAGGGAATATACGTTGTTAAGGCCATACAATTTCTATAATTTTGTAATTTTTTATCTTTGAAACATATCTTTGAAAGGATCTAATGGGACAAAATTCGTTGTTCGTACCACAGTCTCTCTATAATACAATACCATGTTCTCTTATTCCAAATATGCCGCTTATGAAAAAGGTGTATTGATCTATTCCAATACTTATTAAACCTTTTATGATCACAGCATTTTCGAGGAGGTGCATTAAAAAAGCTCACTGGCTGCAACATTTACAATAAAAACAAAAACTAAGATTTGACATGAGATGCAATATTTGTTACACAATGGGTATAAGTATGTATATATCTGGTGGTCTTGCTAGTTGTGCTCCAAATGCTATATGGCTATTTTTCTAGCATTGAGATAAGGTAGGGTTACAGCTTTAGTTTTATTAGACTACTCCAAGGCCTTTGATACTTTTTTTTCTTCTCTTTAACTGTGGCTTTGGCAAATTGGCCAATTACCCACCCTAATTTTTTGACCCATACAAATCAATATCAAAGACAAGGACATAAGATGGGAGGCAGGAGCGTCAATGAGATTCATCATGACTTAAAGTTTCTAGGCAAAAACAGAAATAGACTCATGGAGAGGAAAAACAGATAGAGGAGAGTGTTAGCCCTAAAACAAAATGTCAAATCTGAAATTGAATTTTTTTGAGACAATGGTACAGTGGCATGTAAATAAATCATATTACTTGTAAGGAGAATACAGTGGGTATATCAATATTATATCGTAGCAGATCATAGTAAAAAGATGTAAAAAAATCTACAATTCATTCAAACACAATATGGTGCATAGTTCCTTCCTATCCACAATCGCACAGAGGACTCTTTTAGTTTAAATAAATGTTGTGGGAAATTTCTTTGATCAAATCTAATTCTACACATTTTTTGTTGTCTATGTTCTGAAACAATCTTTTCTTTGGAATGCATGGCTCCAACTTGTTGAAAAAATTTCCGGTGTTATTTTGGTAATCTTCATTCCATGATTTAAACATTTCTTTTAATATGGTTGCTTATATCATTAAGTGATAAGTAAAAGTTAGAGTATCCTGATTCACCAGTAGCAACCTGTTTAACAATAGAATCCACAGTCTTGTTTTCAGAAAAATTTGCATGTCCTTTTACCGAGGCAATAACAAAGCTCTTGTGCCTCTCCCTACTCAGATAGTATTTCTCTGCTATTTCACACACTAGATAAAATATCACTGTTAAAAACATAATTTCTTGTAAATTCCGGAAGTCTTGAATAGTCTGGTAACACAGAAGTCTCTATTTGAGATTATAAATGTCAAGTACAGATGTAAAACATATGTTAGCTTTCAGAAAATAAATAATCTCTAATTGGTACAGAGTTCCAGTAACCAGTTACTAAAATGGAGGTTGTTTTAACTCTCCAATAGGATTTTGTCAAAACTAGTTATTTGAAAGTTATACTCTTTTCCTGGTAAAAGTACAAATAACAGGATCAGATATGTTAAGGTTTTTCTTCCAACAATCCATTTGAATCCCCCATGGTCCATTCCAATGATTCATAAGTTTCATGAATATTCTTAGATTCCGCATAAATGCAGATATCATCCGCATATTGGAGAATTCTAACATTGTTAGAAATATTTTTTCCCCAGATCTGACACATACAAGATATACAACAAGGGTGAAAGTATACAACCCTGTGGTTGCCCTATTGAAGTTCTTTTAGGTCCAATCAATCTTTCACGTATTTCTGACAAATTTTGTGGGTAAACTAAATTTAGAAATTTTCCTCGTCAAAGGATTCAATTCAATTCCATCATAGGCTCTCTTTATATCGAGAATTTTTATTTGAAAAAGCAGTAGAGATATCAGTTACTAAATTGGTAATGCTGTCTATATTAGAATTTCCTCGGCAAAAACCATTTTGTGAATTTGGTGATAGATTCTGTGTTTCTAAAAACCACTTTAATCCCCTCTTAATAAGTTATTCAAATGTTTTCATAATGCAAGAAGCCTAGGAGATTGGAAGGAGTTTCCTTCGATGAGTGATTTATTTAGTTTTATTATAGGAGTAATTAAGTATTTTCTAAAGCTCTCAGGATATGTTCCATCATTCCAAAACCCATTGAAAATATTCAATAAAATTCTTTTGACATCCAACGGCAAATAAAAGAGGTGTTGTTAATGCAAATTATCTTACCCAGGAGAGCAGTTTCCTTTGTTATTTAGCATATTGCTTAACTCTTCCTCGTGAAAATCTTAATCCAAACTCACTGACATAGGTGCCAACTGATTGAGAAAAATATGTACCCACGATTCTTCTCATATAATGTAAGAGTTAGATGTTCTTAGATTTTTTAGTTTAGGCATCAATTTTTTTGTTGTAATTAACAAAATTTTCCATAGTGGGATTTTATTTGTATAATATTAACTTAATTTTTCGTTCATTTACATTCATCCGTCCACCAATGTTTCTTAAAGAATCAATATATATTATTTTTATGGATTTCAAGATAAGTGCTGTACTTTTCCCTATCAGCTTTTTTTATTTTCCAAGTTTTATACGAATTTAAATGTAATATTTCCGGTTCTTGTTCACATTCAATAGAAATTTAAAAATTGATCAGGTCCTAGTGTATCTGTGATTAGTTTCCAAGAGAACATGTGACATACCAGGTACACTGGTATGAAGTGAACGTTTTTTTTCTGAAAATAAAACGTTAATTTTGAATGGGAAAGTAAAAAAATTTTATTCAAAGTTGCTTTCTACAAAGTTTGACCATCTTTCTGGCAATTTGTGGATACCATGGCAATAGAAATATTCGTCCTTTGAAGCAAATAAATCTGACACCCACTTTTTGACTTCTTCTTAGGAATTAAAGTGCTCCTCAGCCAATGCGTGTCCCATCAATAAAAACAAATGGTAGTCGGAAGGGGCCAAGTCTGGTGAACATTTAACATTGCTACCATTTGCTTTTGACTCAAAGTATCATCTTCATCCAATATTGCTTGCAATTCGGCGTCTTTTTTGGTGGTCTTCCACGTTCTTCATTTCTCGTATTAAAATCATTATCTCTGAACCATTAAAACCGTCTTTAGCATGTTGCTTCTGATAGAGCATGATCACCATATGCAGCTCGACAAGCATTCCATGCGACTCTGCAGCACTTTTCTTCAAATGAAAACAAAAAAATTAATGCTTTTCGCAAATTACCACTTTGTGGTACAAAATTCGATATTAGTATTAAATATGTTTAACAGATGTCATACCAACCAAATATCCAATCTTGACGCTCACTTCATACCGGTATACTTGGTATATCTGAAGTAAAAATTGTCAAGTCAATCATTCCATCTTTCAACAATACTAAATTGTGCATGTTTATAGCTTTAAGTAAGTTAGTACCCTTTGTATCCCATAAGTCACATCCTCAAGTAGGATGACGTGAGTTCACATTACAACACAATAGAAAAGGTCTGGGTAAACATGAAAAAATTGTTCCCAATTCTCTCTACTGAAATAATGTTGTGGTTTACAATAAATAGAAACAATGTTTATAATTTGCTTGTCAATAATCACTTTTATAGAGCTAAACTCAAAATTATTTAGTGTAGTCAGAATTTGATTTTCTTGAAATTGAATATTTGTTTTAATGAAAATAGCTACTCCACCATATCCACCTATTCTATCTTGCCTAATAATATTATAACTAGGAAAATTCACATATTTATTGGGAGAAAACCACTTTTCACAAACAAATCTAATATTAATATCTTCGTTATATAATTATGTTTCAAAGTTTATTTTATTTGCAACAACTGATCTGACATTCCATTGAATAAATTTCATGGTATTAATAGTGAGTTTACTTTTAATAGTATGAAGTAAGACTTCTACATCAATTTGACTAATGCTACTCTGACTGGATAAATGTGTTTCTTGAAAAGATTGAAGAAAAATATTGGTTAATTGACTTATTATGTTATTTTATTGATTTCTTATGTGTTTGTTAATGTTGTGATATTGTGGTGGATGTGTTCTTATTATTGGAGTAATAGAAATATGAGAAAATTCACCAAGTATCTTTTTGTGACCAATCATCCAGAACGGATTTATTGGAGGGGATGCTGCTTTTCTTTTATTTTTATTTGATAATTCCAGTAGAGGATATTCTGTTAAAATAATATTTAAAAAAAATTTATTATTGGTGTTGGTTTTTAAAGTACCAATATAATTGTTATTTCGGATATCTTTTGAAGCATCCTTATAAAAAATATTTTTATGAGCCATTATTTCTTTAATTTTTTTGAGATTTCTGTGGATAAGTGGTTTCGTCCGTAATGGAGGCAAATTGTAATATTAGGACAATTGCCATTATCCTTCTTCTGTACATTTGCTGAATCTAATTTTGCTTTTATAATTTTTCCTTATATGACCAAAACGTTAGCATAGATAGCAAATTAGTACTTTTTGGATGTATGGATCAATTGCACTAATAACTTTGTGAATAATTACATGACTGGGTAATATTTGACCCTTAAACGTTACAATAACTGGTAGTGGTTATGTTTATATTTTTAAACATATGTTTTATACCAAGTATTTTAGAAGAGAAATTAATGGGCAGTTGTACAACAGAGTATTCTTCATTAACAGATCTAATTACAGCCTTTCTATGTAAAAAAAAGTGTGGAATATAACAAGAAAACCTGCATTCTTTATAATTTCTGATTCAATTAATTTATTTGCTGATATAAAATTTAGTTTAAAGTTATACTAATTATGTTTCTTCTAATGGATGTGATTTCAGAAATATTATTATTATCGACTTTACTAATTTTGGTATGTATTAACTTACCCACCGTTATAGGATGGAGGGTTTTTGTTTCATCATTTTTGATAAATATATGTGATATGAACCTGTGTCTTCTTCTGTGTATTTTAACAGAGGTTGGTTTTGTGTAGTATCTAAGATATTTTCTCTTTATTTTGTGTGCTATTTCTATCGTTTTTATTTGTCTCTTGTGAAATGTGCTCCGTGGAAAAATTATTCCCCTCCACCTCCTGGCGGAGGGTCGTCGCCGATCTCCCTACACTGTTAGATCACTTCACAATTGTAACAACACTGCTTTTATGTGCAATTTTCAAAAGAAATACTCCAATTTACGGGGTCACAATATTGAACACACGTGTTCACATTCAATACCCGAGCAGGAATTGCAGAAGAACTTCCTTTCATACTTTAAATCATGAATTGTTACTTTATTTGAATATAAATCCCAATAATTCTGTTTTATTATTTTGTAGCCGTTAGAAACATTTTTGATTAAAATATTTAACGATATACCACTTCTAAACTCTGCACAAAATCTTGAATTAATAATTCATACTGAAGTAAAGTTTAATCTACACATACATTCTTTAATTCAGACATCTTATTCAATAATCAAATATTCAGTAATTAAATTATTGAACTTAAACTGAGTTAAATTTTATCAAATTGTAATGTAATTTATAGTCCTAGGATCTGTATGATACAAAGAGTATAGAATTCGTGTTATTATTTTTACTGTTGCCTCCAATGGGTGGTTAGGTGGAAAAACAGGTGCTCTCTTCTGAGAACGAACTGAACCTCTTCATTTGTTTTTATCTCGTATGTTATGTATTGATAGAACTATCGAATATCAATTTACAAAGCATATAAAACAAACTGAACCAAATGGAATTGATACTGGACTGAAAAACTATAAAATATGTTCATTGACTTTATTAAAATATAAGATTGTTGTCTCTTTCTGCTGTTCACAGAACATGTATGGTAAGACACGGCACAAAAACAAAGGAAATTGATCTTAGTAACACAAAAACCATAGTCAGAGCCAAAGGAACAAAGCGCCGTAACAAAAGGTGAATTTAATTTGTATTTTTCACAGATAGGAGACACCAATATAGAGAAAAAACCTGAGAGCTCTCTAAAATTACAAGTGCAGATAGGAAATTCAATATTCTTTTACAACACCACACCTGGTTATTTCCAAGTATGTTTAAAAGAACCAGAGCGATTCCAGTTCCTCAAAATAAAGGCAATTACAGACCAATATCAGTATTTCCGGCTAGACTAATGAATTTCTTCAACAGAGAGCGAGTCTTCGGGGACAACCAGCATGGGACCGCTCAACAGTCACTGCCTTTGTGTCAACTGTATTGTAGGCATTTGATGAGGGGAAATACGATCAGAACCCCTTTTGCGATCTGAGTAAAGCATATGATTCCGTAAATCACAAAATACTACTAGGCAAAGTGTGACGCTATGGGATAAGGGATGTGTGATACAACCTGTTCAAATCCTACTTAAAACAATGAGTTCAGAGGGGGTCATGGCAGGGAAAAGTGTCAAAATGGGAAGAGATGATGCGAGGAGTGCCGCAGGTTTCTGCTATACATAAATGACTTTCCTTAATAAATATCGATAAGGAGATTGAGATGCTTAATGGTGAAACTAGAGAGAGTCTTCACGATTCGGAGAAATGGTTCACACTTAAAACTTGGGAAAAACACAAATACTTACCTTGTATATATAACCCGGTGAAACAGCTCAACCAGAATCAGTGAAATTCCTTGGCATACTAAAACCTTAAAATGGAACATCTATGTATTTCTAACTAAAAAAAGGTTGGCAGTATCATTGTATTGTTTAAGAACAATATCAAGAAATACCAACTTTGAAGTGGGTAAGATGGCATGCTATGCAGTTTTCCACAATGTAGCTACTTACGGTTTATTGGTATGGGGAACCAAGTCAGATGCCCGGGAGGTGTTCAAGATGCAGAAGCGAGCGTACCACATGTGGTGTTAAACACACCTGCAGAAAACACATACAACACGAAGAATAAAGAAAACCATATCATAGAGAGTCAAGAGCCCAGCACAGTAGGAATTATCTAGCTGTTAAAATGTATAACTGACTGTAAAAACTATTTAAGGAGGCTCATATAAACAAGTTCAAAAAGTCACTTAAGGTCAGATTATGTGAGAAAGCTTTCTACACGATGGAAGAGTACCTTATTTTAAGCAAGGATTTATATATCTATTTTAACTAGTTTGGCCACCATCAAAAGTAAGCCTTCTGTGTGAACTCGATCGTTAGCCACATAAGCGTGCAAGTTTTCTTGATTCAACTTTAATTATTGGTGCATCAAGCTTTGATTTTGCTATATCCAAAAGTAAGTTTGTTCCTGTTTTTATTATTAGTTTGTAAAATCAAAGTTAAACTAATAAATTTTTAGTTAAGTGCAAAATGCATCAGGGAGATTATAGACACTTTCTTAGTGCAACCTTTGTCTCTAAAATATTAATCCAAAATTGAGAATATAAATACTTTCTTTGGAGCAAAAAGGTTAAACGAGCATTAGAAGATAAATTGTCTTGAAGCTTGTCTCGGCATTAGGGTGAACCTTTTTTTTTAAATTAAAGGCCGCTTTGGCACTAACCATATGAACCAATATCATTTTCAATAGTGCAACATAAAAACTCTGGGACACAAGAAAGGATTAGGAAGTGTCAATGAGAGTCGT
>JAUIMW010000010.1:0-43680 GCA_033557785.1 Enochrus cinctus | reverse complement strand
AGCTACCCTTCCTTCATTGTCGTCGTTGTCCCCGCGATAGGCTACAAGGCGATCAGAGTGCACAATCATGACCCGCCCTCTTGACGTCTTCACAATGCGATATAAGTCGTCATTAATTCTCTTCAGAATCCTGTAGGGACTTTCCCACTGAGTTTACAGCTTGGGTGAGTAGCCTTTCTTCTTTTGGGGATTGTAGAGTCAGAAGAAGATCTTTCTTCCTGATATACCTTGCTGTTGGCGTTGACGTCGTATCGAGTCTTCATCTTCTCCGTGGTCATATCCAGGTATTGTCTAGCGAAGCTATGTAATTCATTCAGCCTGGCGGCTAGCTCTTCTACATAACCTTCGCCTGCTTTTTTGTTTAGGAGGACATCCATACTTGAGGTCAATCAAAAGTCAACTCAACAATCAAAGCTTCAAAGAATTCAAATCCAATTCAGTCCAAAATAAATAATGGAAAAAATAGGCGCAATAATAGAAAGAAACATTAAAAACTAAAGAATCTTGATACAACAAAATTAAAAACGCTCCAAGAAAAGCTTCATGGTTAAAAGACTTACCTTTTCTGAAACGCAAATAGAGTACATTCTGGTCATATATGCGTTCCATTACATTTATACAAAATAAATCGCCCATAAAAAACTAATAAACTTACCTGAAATTTTAAACTAACTTACTCCATTATTATTCCGTTAATAAATAAGAAAAAGAATATTTATTGCCATATAATTACAAAATATTGGAATGATTTATCTTGTACGAGAACATCTCCCTTCCTCAAAAATCCTTTCGAAGGTGAGTCCAGTTTAAATTAATTTTGCCCAAAGAAATTTAAATACATTTAAAATATTCTATAAATTTTGACGCACGTTTATGTTGTCAAACCGTTTTTATTAGTGTATCAATGCACTTTTTAAATTAATTACAAACATAAAAATTTATAAATAAACTAAACCAAGATTAATAAATTTTTATACATTGCATAAATAAATTTGTAATTGAATAAACCATATGAAAAATATAAATTGCAAGACTATAGTTTTTTTACCTTTTAGTTTAAATGTGTGTTGTCCTCCTATTACATTCCGAGGTCTCCTCCAAACCCAGAAGCAAGTAGTCTGAGAAGAATTTTTAATAAACTGTTCACAGGATAATGGGTGTATGTCTCAGACATAAGCCCAGATTAAACACAACGAACTGACCGTTATTTTCAAGATATTGGGTGTTTGACGTATCAAATTGATCATTGATATTGATACATAAGAAATGTGACGTCATTGCGCAAACTGTCATATTAGTGATATTGCGCCGACGTAGTAAAAATAGTGATCGTCACTAAAAGTAAGCATCTGTAACCGACTTACAATTATTTTGTATAATAGTTGCCTTTTTCTACCGAGTGTAATCGAAAATGGGTTCTTCAAGGCATAGAGATCGAAGTAAGGATCGAGATCGCGATAGAGGACGAGATAGGGATAGAGACAGACGAGAACGAAGACGTAGTAGAGATAGAGACCGTGATCGTCATCGTGACAGGGATCGAGAACGGGACAGACGCGAACGGAGAGCCAGCAGGAGTCGAAGTCGTGGTAGAGATAGCCGCAGCAGAGATAGAACGCCAGAACCAGATGGCCAAAAATTATTAGCAGAAACTTTAGCTACTATTGCCGCGACCAGAAGTTTTGCTTCTTTATATCAGAAAAATGAGGATTCCAATAGCAGCGCAGGTAAATATCAGAAGTATATTGCTTAAACCAAAAGTACACTATTGCAATTATCTACAGAATACAAAATAAGGAAAGTTCTATATACTGCCTTCACTATCTATGTTGTCCCATGTGTTATATGGGGCTACTCATAAAGTGCTCATTTTTACATAATTTCGATAAGAAGATGCCAAGATCAACCAATACGAGTCATGAGAAGACAAAATTATGTAAAAACGAGTAGTTGTTCGAATCGAGCAGTTTGAGAATAAGCGCTATAGTCTATCTTATTAAAGCATTAAGGGAGATTAGAAATATTTACAACTTGAGGACGAGTTTAGATTGGCAAATAAACTTTCAGATTTGTCTAATTTTATTTCCAGAAATGCTTCTAAATTTTTTTCCAGTCTCAAAGTTTGATTTGTGGTTAATTAATTATTTGATAAGGTTTTATTAGTGTCACTATCAAGTTTGAACACAATAATTATCAAGCATCCATTTGTTTTATATTCCATGTAAATATTACTTCCCTAGGAGAATAATTTTTTACATACCTTTCAAACCACATGTTTGAAGGTAAAATCAACTTACATGCATTGAACCGATGTCATAACAGTGTACTTACAAAGCTGAGACTGATTAATTTCTTAATAGAAACTTATGTACAAATAATCTAATGGAACGCAAAGACTTTAGTAAAATTAAAATACTCGATTTTCAGTATCATCAATTTTATACTGACCTAAGCATGAAAGTGCCATTTTTAGAATTGCTTCCGTGTAAACATAACTTGCTTCTTTGCTGATGCTTTTGATTAAATAATCAATACGAGAAATATTTATAATAAATTATAATTCAGTGCTCTAATCTAAATTACATTTTAATAAATGTTTGTTAAATTATTGATCTTCAATTACAGTTTTTTAGTTTGTCTCATATTTTTATATGTGCAGTCTCTTAATGAAACCAAGCATTCTAAAAAGTTTTTTTTTTCTGAAACGATTAGATTTATAAAATATGAATTAATATTTTTAAGATAATGATGAGAGACAGAGAAGAAAAAGATCAAGATGGGGTGGAAGTGAACATGAAAAAATATTTATTCCTGGAATGCCAACCATTTTACCAAGTAACTTGAATAAAGACCAGGAACAAGCATATTTACGTAAGTACTCTTAATTTTTTAATTAATTACTTTCTGAACCCTTATCATTTCGTAAAATCAATATATTTTATTCATGGTTTCCTCTTTTCCATGGCCATTTAATTAATAATTTAATTAAAAATAATCTTTTTCAGTTTTTTTATTTTTCAATAAACTGTAATAAATTTTATGGATATGAGATTAAAATTTAACCAAATTGTTCATTTTTTTGTATGTCGATTACAAAAAAGTAATTTACAATTTATTAGCAGCCCTTCATCATTAAGACATTATGGTTTTATCACTGTTTAAAAAGAAACACTAAATTATTTCATTTCATGTTCCACATGTAGAATTTATGTTTAGCTTATTTTTTCAGTTAACTAAAATATAAAAATAAAAAAAGAATTATAGTACTAATAATTTTATAATTTAGTGTTGACTATTTAAATTAATAACATATTTCTTACAGAACTATATATAGCTTTATAATGTATGTAATATTTATGAGAATTGCTTTCTAACTGTTGGGCATTTGCCCTTTTCTAACCCATTTTATTACAGTTCAACTCCAAATCGAAGAAGTGAGCCGCAAGCTACGTTCTGGTGACCTTGGGATTCCCGCCAATCCGGAGGAAAGGTGCAGTGTTAAATTCCATAATCTTCAACCATCTGCCCGAAATAGTCTCTAGATGCGGTTTGGCACCGATAAGAAATCCTATAATTATATTTTTTTCTTTAGTAAAACATCAAAAAATTTCAAAATGTTTAAGGTTTAAAAAAATTTAATTCAATTTTTATAAAGATATGAATTATAATAATTTAGAATATATTTCACTTATAAAAAAAAAACATTTTGAAATTTTGAATTCCATTGGTATCTCAGATTAAAATAGATAGATTAAAAGTTGAAATAAAATCAATTCAATAACATTTTAAAACTTAAAATTACAAATAAATTAAAGAAAAATATTTGGAAATAACGACAGAAATTAAAAAAATCTGAGATATTGTTTTATTAACAGACAATAATAAAGTTTACCTTTTAGTGTTGATAACAGAAATTACTCAGTTTCAGCAGTAAATTTATCTTTTTCTTACAGATAAACTAATAATACATTTTTCTTCATAGGTTTATCTTGGAGGGCTTATAATATGAATTGTATGGGTACTGTTGGCATTTTGCTGATACATTTTAATTTACCTACCTTTTATAATATAAGCTCTAAAGTCATTAGCAAAACTCAATAGTAGAAAGAAAAACATCCCATTAAGAATTATTGAATTGATTAGTTTATACATGTTATTTTTATAAAATATTTGATTTAAACATTTTGCAACAGAAATTTTGTATTATTATTTTTTTATAACATGTGTAAACACCACCACTTCACATTAAAATTAATATAAATCGTTTAACAGGCATTAGGCTAGGATGTATGATTCAAAATTTTAGAAATATTTTTTTAGTCTAATGTTATTGCCACAAAACATAATTTACTGTCTTTAAAATCTATAAGATTGAAAATTATAGTTTTAACTTTTACAGAACTTCTACTTAATAATTCTTAATTAATTAAATTGCTGCAGAATTACAATTATTAGTATTAAATCATTTTTATTCTATAGCTGCATCACTGGATTGAATATTGAATAGAGCTAATTATTTTCCTCAATCAGTGGTGAAGCATAGAAATTCATGGTATGAAATTAATTTATATGTTTTATGTATGTGTACAGGTCTCCATCTCCAGAACCTATTTACAGTAGCGATGGTAAAAGATTAAACACAAGAGAATTTAGAACACGGCGCAGACTAGAAGAAGAAAGGCATGCTTTGGTTTTGAGAATGCAGTCAATAAATCCTGACTTTAAACCACCAGTTGATTACAAGTATGTTGGGGTTTAGTAATGATTTGTTTATCAATACTTCTATTTAAATAATTTATACTAACTAAAAATAAATATTTTTCAGGCCACCAGTGATTCGAGTTAGTGACAAAGTTATGATTCCACAAGAAGAACATCCCGAGATTAATTTTGTTGGCCTCTTAATTGGACCCAGAGGAAATACTTTAAAGAGTAAGTGTTTATATTGAAGGTTTATTCAAATTAGCTTACTAATGTATTTTTTAGCAATGGAAAAAGAAACTGGAGCAAAAATTATAATAAGGGGCAAAGGTAGTGTAAAAGAAGGAAAAGTTGGGCGTAAAGATGGTCAACCATTACCTGGTGAAGATGAACCTTTACATGCATACATCACAGCAACTAATCCCGAACATGTGAAAAAGGCTGTGGAAAGGGTTAGTATTCGTACATTAAAATGAAAATAATTTTTATATAATTTTTTTTCTTAGATAAAGGAAGTGATAAGGCAGGGAGTAGAAGTTCCTGAAAATCAAAATGACTTGAGAAGAATGCAACTGAGAGAATTAGCTCAATTAAATGGAACTCTACGAGAAAATGATGGTTTAAGATGTAATAATTGTGGGGCTACAGACCACAAGTCTTGGTTATGTCCAGATAAACCAAATGTTACAAATAACATTGTATGTTCAAGTTGTGGCGCAGCAGGTCACATTGCTAGAGATTGCAGACAAAAGAGACCAGGCTTAGGAGGCCCTGCTGCTGCTGGAGACAAAGCAAAAATAGATGAGGAGTATATGTCTTTAATGGCAGAACTTGGCGAAGGGCCACCTGCCAATTTTATGCAAAATGGTGCAGCAAATGGTACCCAAAGGAAACCTGTAGTGAATATGTTTGATCCTCAAATGGCACCTCGTGCTCTCATGCCACCACCAATGCCAAATGCTCCTCCTATGCTTCCGGCAATGCCAAATGCTATGTCAATGCCACCTCCACCATGGCCAGGCGCACCTAATATACCATGGCAACCAGGTCCTCCTGGCATAATGCCTCCTCCCCCGCCACCTGGCGCATCAAGTCCACCTCAAATGATGCCATGGATGAATACTAACTCACAACCTCCTCCACCGGGAGCAGGTACTCCCACAGGAAATGTAGCTCCACCAGGAACAATGCCACCATGGTCGGCGCCACCTTTTCCGTGGCCCCCAACCACATGTGCTCCCCCACCTCCTCCAGGAATTGATATGACTTCTCTGTTAACCGCTCCTCCTCCACCACCACCAACTTCTTCATAAGTAGCAATTTTTTTTAGTAGATTTATGTTTTAATATTAATTATTTCACTTATTAAACACATAGTTACTGAGGTTTACATAATCTTATGATTTATATGTATGTATTGAATGTTAAATAAATGGTTCATTTTAAATATGTTTTTACCCCTTAGTAAAGATTCATAAGTACATATGTGAAGGATTTGCGAAAGTACGCATTGAGATGTAGCATAAAAAAACACTATATTAAATTGAAAGCAGTTTCTAATGAACAATTAGAGGAAAAAAAAAACAATGTTGAAAATATGATCTTATATTTGTGTCGAGATGATTATATAAACCAATTAAAATGCCACAACCAGAATAAATACATTATTACAAGTACAATTACTCTTATTAATTTTATATAATATAAAGAGTATTTAAAAAATACAACATGCTTGCTACTTTGGTTTCTAAACAATATAGAATTTTTTATATACCTGAAAATTTGTCATGTGATATTTTAAATTTGTTTCAATTATCATCAAAATATAAGAAATGTATGATGTTGTGAAGCTATATTATGTTAAATTAAAAAAAATATGAATCTGATCAACTAATTAAAAAAATTTATACAACTCTTCTTCAAATTAAATCTCATCTCTTAAGTACAAATAAATTAAAGTCTTCTTCTGCCCATTCCTCCATAGTTTCCTCCGCCATTGCTATTTCCTGGAGATGAATTTAAAAACAATTCTATATAGCGGTGTTGCATGTGCCCTTTATCTTTGCTCATGGCACGTACTGCATCATCGTGTGTTGCAAATTCTGCATCTGCTTCTCCTGATGCACGACCAGTATGATCTTGCAGTAATCTTATAGTGACAGGAATAACAGGTTTAAAGAACTATAAAAAAGTCAATATTAGCACATTTGATAATTTTGCATCTTTAAAATAATTACATCAGCAATATCCAATTGTGTTGCTTTAAAAGGTAAACCTCTCATATGAACACAATGTAGTCCTGATCCACCTCTGTTTCCTGGACCATCATGATCATATTTAAAGTAGGAATTATTCATTTCATAATTTCTATTATTTCTCATATCATTATTATGGTTCATACCTCCACCATTACCTCCTATCCATGGACCATTACGATCATAGCTATTATAATCTGTAAAAAAATCGTTCAATGTATCAAATTTGAATATGATTCTCTTACAACTAAAAAATTTACCATTTGAAAAGCCAGATCCTTTGAAACTACGTGAACCACGAGGTTGAAACCTATTGCTACCACCTCCGTATCGATCTCCTCGATCATAAGGGCCCGGTCTATTATTATATCCACCCATAGGAGGACCACCTCCCTGTCTTCTACTATTTGGATTACCTAAAACGCTCCATGTAACTTCTGAGAGGCTGCTTCTGAATATCTCAATATATCTGTCAATTGCACAAAAAATTATCAATTTTACATATAATTTTCTTCAGAAATTATAGACGAATATTCCATAACAATATTTTAATTATAGTATTTTACTTTCAATCAACATAAATTAAATAAAAGAATACTAGTATGTCATTTACAAGTTATCTAAAATGCTACAAATTGTTGATTAAAAGTCATAACTATTTCATTGTCATTTGAAAACAAGTTTTCAATAAAATTAATCTACAAAAGAAAATGGCCAGTAAAATTATTCTTTATTATGATTTTTAATTATACTGTAAAGTTGAATTATTAATTGATATAGTGAACTATTTTTCATTGTTTTATATAATAAAAAGTTGAAAGTAAGGGATTCCCTTGTGTGTGTTATTATTCCCTTGTGTGTGTTATTATTCAACATATGTAGTGAAATAACGAAAGAAACATTTTTTTTTTATTGGCACTCCACCAATTGATTTCCGAGTCTATTTTCGACACAACATACATTCTATTCTAGTCAGCCTTATTAAATATCATTAAATCTAATGAACATTGGGGGTATATTAAAAAATGATCAAAGATTCATGTAATTGTAGAATTATGTGTATAGAAGAAAACAATATGCACATTGTGCAACACCAAATAATTTCACTATTTTGTATCTGTACTTTGTAGTTGATAGATGTTATTTTTAATATGCCAATGAAAGTAATTTGGTGCAATCAATAAAATTTTACAATTAGTTTTATTGTAGTACCAAATGGGAAAAAATAAGTTTATGTATGTATTTAGTACAAAATTTAAGCTTTGGCATCTTGGTAAAAGTATAACTTGTTTTCAGATGTTTTAAGAACTTTATTACTTTCTTATTTTTAATAAAAAATAAGAATGTATGTCCTATTTAGCTTATTAATATAAATACTATTGCAAAAATTATAAAATATTTAAGGAAGAATGCACAAAAAAGAACATGACGGCAACTCAGTCTGTTACATGTTAATTCTGTTGGGTTAAGCATTATAGTGTTTTAGGGTTTTTATGTTTTATTTGTATCTTGAATATCATATTACTGTCTTGCTGCTTTGGTGAGTGTTCTTCCTTTTTTTAAATAGATCACTGTATTTATAATGGTCAATATACAATTTTTTTTAAATTTTTAAATAATTCTTAGAAATTTGGGATTGGTTACTTTGTAAAAAATATATTTACTAATAACGAAATAATTTCTTACAACACTTTCTCTAAGAAGTAAAATTTTAATAGATAGGATCAGTGAACAGACATTTTCAGGCTGTTTATTATAAAAAAAACAGTTATTTGTTATTACTAGTTTCCGTATACCACTTTGAATTTAAAACAAAAATTCGTAGAGAAAGGTCTAAAAAAAAAATAAATATTTTTTGCAAAAACTACATAACCGTTATCTTAAGTTAGTATTTATATTAACAAATCAACAATTGAATATAAAGCCATGTTCTTTTTATAACATGTAAGAGTGTTTTAATCAGCAATTTTTTTTTTATGAAAAAGAAAAATCAAGTGAGTAGATACTGATTAAATACCCTTTGATGGTGTTACGTAAAAAGAATGTAGCTAGTCTTAAAAAATTAAAAAATTTTCAATAAAAAAGAAGGTGGGCCCACCCTCCCTTTCAACCCCACCTGTGTCCTATTTTTTCCCGGTGTTTCTGCAGAGCTTTCTCTGCTACTTCTTTGTTTACAAACTGTACGTAAGCTTCCCCAGAACTCCGCCCCGAGTAGTCCGTAAGAAGGGTAATTCCGTTGGGCACAATCGCCAACCCTACCCAAACAACCCAAAGAAATCAGCCCTTGAACTCAAAACAATATATAATATGTCACACATCATCATCATTTAAATAAAAGAATTCATTACATTCACTTAAATTATATACAGTACTGTTGACTTACCTTAAAATGTTTATACGTGCCAAGTTAATAAAATATCACATTTTTATAGATCTATTCTGTGCAGCATCGTAAAGTGTGTAAGGAGGTATTTGCAAAGTTTGTCATATGAGTTGTTATGGTCCGTATCCATAGTTATTTTACTTACGTATTTACAGTTTTGCACAGAATAGATGTCTTATTATTGTAAAAATAATATAAGTATTAAAGAATTTCAATGTCCTTCATATTAAATTTTTGTGTATACTGAAGAAATATTAATATACAATGAACTGTTCTTCTAATTTATTAATTTAATATACCAAATAATTTTAAAAGGTGCAGATATATTATTTTGCTTGTTCTATTTCCTTATAATTAAATAATTGTTAAATTTGAAGTAAATGATTAAATTGTATGCTAATTTTGACTGTTCCAGATAGACTACAAAACATCCCATTGTATATACGGTACTTAGAGATTTAATAGTAAAAATAATCAATCTGTGAATGTAACAATTCTTTTCTTTCATATAGAGTTAAATATTAAGAGAATTCAAAAATCCTCAGTATGCAAACTTTTTTAGTTGGATACCACACAGCAGCTTAATTATAAAAAATTGTTAAATTTCAACATAAGCTAGAAATATTAAAACTTAAACTCATAATACTGAGAATTCAAGCATATTCTTAATAGCCATTATCAAACCCTTTAGAATTTTACATACCTGTGAAAAACTGAGAAATTTCTTCCTTTGAGCAGTCAAAAGGAAGACCCCTTAGCCTTACACAACCATCTTCATTTGAACCATAAACTGGGCTACATCTTTTTATGACCCAATCCATCTCTGCTCGATTTACTTTAAAAACTAAAAATAAAAGGATTTTTTTTAAAACCATTTCTTTCATTAAATTAGTCAAATTCTGTAATGTACAAATAGGATTGATTGTTGCATACAGGTAATTCTGAATTTATGTAGTTCCAAAACAACATCTATCAATTATTTCATTACAAACTAAAAACTTCTTCCGAACATTTCTGGAATTGATATTTGCTTAGCTTGAATCAAGCTGCTGTTTTTTTCGGAAACTATTGTCATTTTTAAATTACCACGCATTATGATAGAATCTAATCTCAATATATACCGAGGACTACCTGTATTTAAAAAATGATCATGAATGTTCTTTTAATTGCTATTTTATAAGATAAGATTAAGGTGAATTTTGAAGATCAGTAACTCATGGAAAGGAAAACAAAATTTTCTTTGATTTGAACAATAACAGTACTATAAGCACTATGAACATGCTAAAAAATAAATTCACCTTCAATGTATCTATTTCCCATATGATCCCTGTCCTTTTCACAGGCTTTTTGAACATCTTCTTCATCTTCAAATTCTACGAAAGCTTCACCACTAGGCCTGCCTTCGCGGGATGTCGTCATATGTACACCAGTTTTTCCACCCTTTATTTTGCATTCTTTGAAGAACTTAACAACTTCATCAACAGTGGCAGACCACGGTAAACCCCTTAATTTCACAACAAATCCATCGTCTTGATCACCTCCACCGGACATGGTTACCTTAAAGAGTTTTTGAATTAATTTTGCAATCTAAATTCTCGAAAAAATACTAATTACTTTTTGTAAAATGCAAAAATGTACAAACGAGACAAGTGAGCAAAACAAAAGATCAATACAAAATGGTGGTAATAACGCGTGGATCAAATACAGACCACTTATTGGTTGGACAAGCGCGCGCTATTTAAAAATGAACACAAACCTGATTTTAAAGGTCAGATTGAATATTTGAATTTATTCTAATGGGGGCGTTTAGCGGACTGCAGACCAACAGTTTATAACTAAAATCTACTATGCATTGGAGTCTAGTAATCATGAAAATTTTGCGTAATTATCTGTTTTAGGATTCCAAAAGTATCAAGATGAAATTTAAATTTGCCTAATGTGTAAATATGAAACCGTTACCTACACATTTTTCCCTTCTCTATGATACTTTGTAATGGCCGCGCCAAAAAACTGTTGTTCTTTTACGCAAATTTTATAAGTTGTTTAGCAAGTGCGCGTTCCATTTTTTGCCAACTAAACGTTATCAAAAAAACGTAATCTTGAAAAAATAAAAATAAATGAAATAAATCCATTATTATCCGCGATTTCGATAGAAGTTCAAAATATTTACCACCTTCTGGATGGTTCCCATAACTTTTAAACGCTCGGAAATGGCTTCTCATGTTATATTTTATTGATCTTCATCCAAAAATGTTTGCATGTGTCTTCAAACTTCCTTTTGAACTTTTTAAAACCTCTCAACGCACTGTTATTTATTAAGAGCATGTTCACCGTAAGAAGTTCAAATTGTAACAGACAATCAATGCCTTCTACAAATCATAGTTTCCTGGCAAAAAAATCGATATGTTCAACTATACCAAAAAATATGTAAACTTTCGCGAGTAAAAAGACACCAATGACGCGTTTAGATAATCACTAAATTGACAACTACATCCGTCTATGAGCAAATTTCGGTTTTATAATTACAGACCCAGTATGCTTAAGCTTTTAACATCAATTGTGGATGCAATCAGATTTTGAGGAGGATTTACTCTTATGATTTCTTTAACCATTAAAAATTCCTACATTTAAAAAAAAGAAAGAGCGATAAAGCTTTTAAATTCCTTTTAATATAAGAACCGTTAAGACCTGTCTCCAGAAACCTCAAATCTTCTGCCTACGTGTAAGAGGTACAATGTGATAAAATTCTCGGAAAATCTGAGATACACAAAATAACAGTGGACTTAAGACTGAACACTGTGGTACACCAGATTTTTGTTTTCATTTATTAGAGACTTGATGACACGTCTTCACAATCTGAGATCAATTTATTTTAGTTTAGTATGTAATCGATGATTGATAGTATCAAATACACGAGAGTAATGTAGCAAGACTATCATTTGGCAGATTTCTAGTTATTCGGGAAAATACTATCCAATACACATTTATTAAATAAAAATGTTATATATTCCGTAGCAAAAGAAAAGCAAAATCTTAAAAATTCTGCAAATTTAACTCAATAGCTTGCATTTGTCACTGTTGCGAACCTATTTATTATAATATGATCTATAAGTGTTTATATGATCATCATCATGTTCAGCTATTTCAACCCATTTCTGCAGCCTCCATTCTATTATTTGTCTTTTGTTGCAACGATATCCTCTTTGGTATTTTTAGATCTTATTACCTTAAGAGGAGGCGCAATTGGTATTTTTACGTGAATGTTCGATTCACAGTGACACTCTATGCTCCTAAGTATGTCTCTCTTAGGTGTTTCCAAGTGTTGCAGTGGTTGGCCAGTCTAAACCAAGCTGTTCCTGCAATTTTTCTGATGACTCGATCCCATTTGGTTGGAAGTTTCCTTGGTCGTTTCGCGTCCTTCGGATACCATTCAATTACCCTTGTGGTCCATCTATTATCGATCCTACTCACGATATGCCCAGTCCATTCCCATTTTAGCTACTTGATTCTACTTATAAAGTTAGTCACTTTGGTTCTTTCTCTGATCCAGTCATTTCTTTTCCTGTCCCGTCTCGTTATTCCTGTATTATGACTGCATTTACGATTCAAGTCTTACAGCTGTATATTAGTACGGGTAGGATACATCGAACAAAGGCTTTTCTTTTCAAGTTGAGAGGCATTCTGGACTTGAATATGGTGTTATTATGACTGAATGTCCTCCAAGCCAATTTGATCTTCCTATCTTTCCGGAAGTAGTGATCCCGAGATGTAGATTAACTGTCCTGTCCAAGTAGATATATTCGTCAACTTGCTCCAATATTCTACTATTCATGTTGATGTCCATTTCTTGTATGAATTCATTGATCACCACTTTGGTCTTGGAATGGTTCATTTGCAGGCCACCACTGCCTTTCCTTCTTTATATATATTGTTAAGATTTTCAATGCATGCATCGATAGGGCTTCCATTATCGCCTTGGTATGATTAAATCAAAGACCTTTTAAAAGTCTATGAATGCCGTCACCAAATATATTCCTTGGTTCAGCTAATCACTTCTCTCATGGTTTGAATGTGATCCACAGTGCTGAACCCTCTCCGAAAACCTGCCTGTTCTTTTGGCTGCATGGTGTCTAGTGTGCACTTAAAGCAATTTAGTATTATTTTTCTGAACACTTATATTATATCACTGGTAACAAGCTTATGGGTAGTTCTTGATGTCTTCTAAATTACTTTTCTTATGTATTAGTATTATTATTCCATCGGAGTAGCTAGTTGTTGGTGCATAGACTTGAACAATATGCACTTTCAAAGCAAGATGCTGGATACTTGAAGCAGGTACTGTTTCATATTCTTGTTTATCAAGAACCTTACTCCACTTGTCTTCCCGGTTTCTGTTCCTCTGGTACAACAAGTGGCCGGATTGAAGCTCTACTAGATCTTCGCCTTCTCTTCTCGTTTCGCTGAGCCCTATGACGTTCCACTTGATTTTGTAGACCTCTTGTTCGAGCTTTTGCAGTTTAACTTGAATCGAGAGAGATCTGCAGTTGTAGGTGAAGAGTTGTATTTGGTAGCGGATTCTTAGCACCCTCTGCAACCCTGGAGGGATCTCGGGTGCTACCAGGGCCTTTTCTTTTTGTTTCTTTCCATTCTAAAGGGAGGTTGAGGCTTGAAAGCCACGCTGTCTCACTGCGGGTTGGCGAGTACAGAAAACCTTCTGCAAGGGTTATATGCTCATTATTTAATAAATTGTCACCTTTCTTATTTATTGCTTCTAAAGTGATCGAGAACTTGCCATTTCATTTAAATAAGCTAGAATTATCTATTTGTCGCTTCGATGTTTTACTGCTGTTAAATTATCAATGTCAATTTTTCATTGTTTTACTTTTATATCAGAAAAATATTTAACGTCAATACTGTATTTGATTAATAATGGTGATCACTTGACCTGCAGTAATTCTGGATCACATGGTATAGGACATGGCTTTTCAAACTTTTTCTAATAGTGACTCCTTTATGACAAAGATTATTTTAAAGGATTCCCCTTGTAATAATATTTACAAAAATCAATATAAAATTAGTATCTGTTTAATTATATTACAATTATTGGCACTTTAGTAGTACCTATACAGTATCTATAATGCATTACCATGAGCCTTCGGCTCATGGGCTCCAACGTCATTCTAGTGAACAACGACTCTAATAAGCTTCTATAATGTCGTTATCTAAGGAAAAATAATTTTTTACCCATTCTTTGTCAAGTATATATTTATTATACTTAAATTTCCATAACAATTATTTTTATCCAGCATCCAAATATTAACGTGATAGATAAGCTTCTTTATTTTTGCATAAATAATTAAATCAAGGCACAGTTTCAGCTAGTGCTGGTCATAATATATTTTCAATGTTTATTAATGTCGAATAATGTTTTTATTTTAGGTATGTTAATGTAAGTGCTTGACTTTTAATAAAGCCCAGTATTTAATTCCGGTGTAAGTTTTTTAGCCTCTCTGTGTATCATACAGTGTGTAAAATCATTTACTATCATATATATGTCTTCACCACAAGTATGGCCCTCCAGGGGGATGACAAAACAGTAGGTCTTCATGAATATTTCCCTCATAAATATATCTAAATTAACAACTGTGCTATTTTGGTAATATCTATAAAATCATCCAGTTGACTTGTGATCCTTGATCATTAAGCCTAATAAAAATGCTGTTGAAATTGATCATTGCTAATGTCTGAAATTCTTTTGGACACTGCCAAAGAATTTTACGAAATTCAGCATTATACAGTTTTCCATGAATAATTTTGGACATTCTCATAGCTGCAGGCAGTAAAAGTTATTTTCCAATAGTAAATGGTTTCTTCCTTATCACTATCACATATGATCCCAATAAATATTTTTCTTTAAAAATTACATAATTCTCAAAAGATTTTCTCTATTTGAGTTTTCAGAAGTTGCAAAAAATATTCTTTTGGTTTCTTTGCTAATGCTGCATGTTTAGCATTCATATGCCATTGTAATTTTGACAGTTTCATGCTTTCCGTAGCCAGAAGTTCTTTATAAATTAAGTACACCCGTTGTTCTTTATCGTCATGAATATCGAATGAAAACCTATTCTGCAAATAAGATTCATCATATTTTCTTTTTTTTTTGTTGTGCTACAAATCACATTTAAAGTACTGCAAGTCAGTTGAGGCGGCATGGCTGACTTGTTAGAAGAACTAATGAATAATTAGAGAAATTGTGATTATAATTCAATTTGAATTTGTACTCCAAAGCACGGATCGGTCAATAGTGGATTGAGAACAAAGCTAATGTTTTGACCATATGAATATATGTATAAAATATTTTACAATAGTTATAGAAGTAGTTTGTGCTGTGCATCATGAATACAAGTCATTCCAACATTTCAAACAAGCATTTTATTTCTGTTACGGAAGAGTTCTGAACACAACACAAGGCTCTTATATTAGTGAGTATTTGATTTTTATTTATAGTTTGTGCATAGCATGTATACTATGTCTAAAAATTTATTTGTAACTACCAAAAGGTCGTAATTTTTTTTTGCGTCCCATAGTTTAAGAAGGTCTGGTATAAAACCTGTTTTTTGAATTATCAAATTTAGAAGGAAATATACAATTTCTTTATGATTTTTAGTTATATAGGTATTGAATCGCAATATTATACCGCTGAGAAACTAGAAAGTTTTCCACGCAAGCTAACCTAAATTTCACGAATTTGATCAAACAAAGGATCATCATCTGCAATTTATTGCGAAGCACTTATAGAATAAACAATCAGTAATGATTTTATAATCAAAGAGGTGACTTTGAAATGGACAGAGCGAAGAGTATTTAAATTTGTGATTAAATAGATTAATTATGACTTGGGAGAGTCATAAAAAAAAACTTGTAAACTGTGATCTGCAAATCCATGTTCTAAATATTTTATTACTAGACTAGACTTACTAATAGAATAAAATAAAATCTCATTTCATGCGGGCAAGTTAACATAATTTTTTTTTAATCTGTCTACATATTAGACTAGATTGTATACAGATTTCTGAATTTTAATTATTTGCAATGTAAACTAAGGTGTACAACCCTCTCGTCAAAAATTTTATAAAATAATTCACAAACCAATTCAACTGAGGAGAAACCATTCATTCACAGCATAATAACACTACTTTGAAACTCAACTTATTCTCATACAATATAGATTTTTTGTACAATAGGGCGCGTTTACATACAGGCCGCGCAACATCTTACAAAAGACTCACAGCTTGACCATTAATGAACAATACCATTGTTCAGATGACTGAACGGCAGTAAAATTTAAGCAGTAGAGACATTTTTATGATACCTTGTATGCAATTTTATTTGAAAACTAAACGAGCGTGTACCAAATTCTTAAAAAAACACCCTCGCAGGGTAAAATGCATGAACACTAGGTGCCATATAAGTGCCTCTACCTTTTAAGTTTTATTGTCAATCTATCGCCTGAGTAATGGCATTGTTCACTGACAATTGTTATGTCGCTCGGCTTTGGTGTAAACGCGGGGATACAATAAATATTGCTGCTCTTTAAAATTGCCAGCAAAAAATTGAATGTATAGAATTCCTTTAACAGTTAGCTGACAAGGAACACTTAAACAATACAATAGATAAAATTTTTAAAATTTACATTTTTCGCATACCATTTGTTATCAGTAACACACTTTCAGTTAATCTAGGGGGAATAAAGGTAAGGAGAAATTATCGTTTAAGACTTATACATATTTGAAAACATTATTATTAATTATATATACATGCATGTTGAATATATTTTATTAATGAGCTATATTTATTTCTATTTCTAGCATGCTAAATAAGTACTCATTTTAATTTATATTTTTCTAAAGAAAAATGCCAAGACCTTTATCTCTTATAGCCATTATTGTAATATTTTTACTAACTTATCTATTGGTGTATAGAATTTTATACTCTTTACCATCGTATTTTATTTATGAGATTGTACCAGAATCTGATATCAATAATGTAAATGGATCCATCACTAGCAATTATGAAATAGAACAAAATCCTAATCTTATGGCAACAAATGATCTATCAAAATATGAAATGTTACATGAAAGAAAAATTGTATTTAAAAAAGTAAAGCATATAACAAAATGTTTTGACAAATCAAATTTCCCAAAGAATCAAGCGCGGGGTGAATATTGGGTGCTGTACAACTATATTATTCCAAAAAAAAGCTATAAATGTGAAGAGAGCATAACTTATACAACACATGCAGATTATTCATTCCTGGAAAACTTATTGCCGTTGCTAGAGCGGTGGCAAGGGCCTATAAGTATAGCTTTACATGCTCCAGGTTATGATTTTAAGGCAACAGTAGAATCAATAGCTTACTTAAGAGAATGCACTTCAGTACTTGTTAAGGAATATGTAACTTTTCATATTTATTTTGGATTAAAACATCTACCGGATAAGGTAAGTTATTTTAAACTATTTTTTATCATAAACATTTGTTCAAAAAAATAATTTATTTTTATATATAATCCTGTTGAATAAAAAAATAAATGTATTTTCAGATTCCAAAATATAGTGATTTGTTGCCAGAAGTTTTCAACTGCTCTGTGAGTCCACCATATTTAAATGTTAATACATCATTAATGTACAAAACTAAAAAGCAATTGTTATATCCAGTGAATGTAGCTAGAAACATTGCGAGAGAAAGTGCTCAAACACATTACATTTTTCCATCAGACATCGAGTTGTACCCAAGCCCAAATTTAATACCAAAGTTTTTAAAATTAATTGCAGAAAATAAAGGTCCATTGAAAAGTCCCCATCCTAAAGTTTTTCCTTTATCCATATTTGAGGTTGCTGGCAATCAAACAGTTCCTGAAACTAAGACTGTCTTGGTAGAAATGTTGCGTAATAGGACGGCTATCCCCTTTCACAAGAACATGTGCCCTGCCTGCCATAATGTACCTAAAGCAAAAGAGTGGCAAGATACTAATGAATCAGAAGGCTTAGGCATATTTCACATTGGCAAAAGAAAAGATAAGTTTGTTCATTGGGAACCTATTTTTATTGGAACTCAACTGGACCCATTGTATGATGAAAGGTTAAGCTGGGAAGGTAAAAGTGATAAAATGACACAGGTGAGTTGTTGTTACCACTTTGATTTTTTTAACTACACTTATTTTTTGTAGGGCTATGCATTATGTGTTCTCGACTATGATTTTCTAATCTTAGATAATGCTTTTTTAGTTCATAAACCAGGAATTAAAAATTATAAAAGTGATCCAAAAAGAGATACAATAACTGCCAAACAAAATTATTTTATAGCAAATGTTATTCATCCAGAACTTAAAATACTTTATGGATCTAGGGCAGGATGTCATGTGTAATAACAAAAACATTGTAATTTATATACAGGGAGCAAGGAAATTAGGCACATTAAATTAAACTTGGTAATCTGCCTTAACTTTGGAATTGAATAGTATTTGAATCCAGCTAAAACATTTCAAATTTGGGAACACCTAAAAATCAACATATTTGATAATAACATTTAGGATTTAATTTTCGCAACATAAACTCAATGATAAAAATTTTTTTTGTTGCTTATGTTTTTTTATGGATTGGTAGAACATAATCAAATTAAGAAGTTTTTAGTAATAATTCATCACTCTCGAAACAAAGGCTTTTATTTGAACTTGTAAAAATATGTAAATATCTAAAGAAATTAAGAAAACATTAAATTTTTTATTTTGTTCTAGATAGTGGCAGAGACCCTTAGTTATTACATATTTCTCACCCTTAGAAAAACTTTAAATGAAAAACTCCCTTATAATGCATTTTAGAAATTACCCACTAAACACCCTATTATTACTGTGTAATTTTGTCCCAAGGACTTTGTTAAAAATCTTCTTCGTATTGTTTTTTTTTGCTTATGTTAATATTTTAGGACAATCCTCTCAACTTACCCGCTACATCCTGCCATGATTTGTTTCATTTAGACGAAGGATTATTTATTATAATTTAAGAAAGTAAATTTACCTTTTTGCAAGAATGGTGGATGAGCAAAACGTCAAGAAAACACCTTTAGAGCTCAAAAATCGTAGTTTTAATTTCCGTTTCCACATCCTAGGCACAAGGGCTTTTATCTGATCTTTTTATTTCGACCCTGTTTTGTGTTTGCTCATCCACCATTCTTGCTAAAAGGTAAATTTGTGATTAATTTAATGAATAAAAATTTTAAAAACTCGTCATTTATTTATATTTTGTTAATCAATTGGAAAAGTTTAAGAAGAGAAAACTTCCACTAATTTTGTCACAAGGTATACGAGTCTGTCAAAAATTTTCTATAATTCGTTGTTTGTTTTTATGTAAATATTTTGTTACATCCTACCAAGAAGAATTCTAATTGTAAAAAGCGAATAACATTTCTGTAAATATGGTGGATGTGCATACACAAAATAAGGTTGAAATAAAAACATCAAAAAAGTAGTAATTTTAATTTCCATTTCCACATTCAAGACACAAGGGCTTTAAACTGCTCCCATAATAATTAAAAAAAGTTTTGCTATAGAAGATGAAAATAGATTGGTCAAAAATGCTAAGATTTTTATAGTTTTTATATATACTTTCTTGGATTTTTATGAATTCTGATAAAAGCCCTTCTACTTTAGATGTGGAAATGAAAGTTAAAATTATTATTTTTATTTCGAGCTTGTTGGCTCATCCACCATTTTTGCAAAAAGGTAATTCGCTTTCTAAAATAAGAATCCTTTGCCTGAGTAAAACCAATTATGGAAGGTTTTAACCAGATTGTTGCAGAGATCGTTTTAATATATTCACATAACAAAAACAACAAAATTTAGAAGATTTTTAACAAAGTCGAATATCTTGTGACAAAATTACACAGTAATAATGGATGTTTAGGGGGTAGCTTAAAAAATTATATTATAGGAAGAAGTTTTTTATATTATCTTGCTATTTTGAATGTCCAAGTCATACTTCTTTAAGTTCTATCTAACATCTGTAACTTCTATCTTCTAAAACTGGTCACTGATATCTTCTTTTTCCTGGAAGTGTATCGTCTGTGAGAACAGTTCATGCGCTCTATGCTCTCTGTTTTCTTTTGGAAAGCGAAGACCATTCATCAGTTCAACTAGTAAAAATGAGTCTACTGAGGATACTTTTATTTCTCTTGAAGCTGTAAATAATAATTCATAAACAAGGTTTCACTACATATTTTCCAACTTTTATTAAATACAACCAGATAATTCATTATATATTTTACACATTTTCACAAGAGGTGTTTTTTCATATGCTCATTATATTAAATATCTAAGTGTCTACACCGAACTGGTGCCAAAAATGAAATATTGCTTAAAACATCACAGTGGATTACATTGTTCAATATTTTATATAAAAACTCCAAGCCGTCCAGGTCTCCTAAGTCTTTTAATGATTTTAATTCAAAAATGTTCTATAACTCCCGCGTTCTTACGTTGTAATCTCCAGACGCCAAACTTCTTGTAATACAGGATGCGTAAAAACTTTTTTTGGATTTTTTTTTTACAATATTATTTTTCTAATATATTGGACTGTACACCGCATCACAATATCTCAATAATGATACAGCCAGTGCTTTACACATCACAATTACTGTCTCAGTGTACAAGACGTTTTTAGTGTTCTTGTTAATAAACCCCAAGCCTACATAATTTATGTGCTGAGTAAACGTCAACTTTCAGTCAAATAACACTCTAAGGTCTTTAATTTTTGCACATCTTTCCAGGTGCTCATTAAAGTACGAAACACCTTCAAACACTGGATTCTTCTTTGGTGTGGAAGACACTGCCTTTTCAAAGTTAAGTTAATTTTATTTCTAGCACTATACAAATAAACTGCGTCCAAGTCTTTCTGGAATTCACTTACATCTTCATAGTTTTCAATTTGATTATACACCTTACAATTGTACACAAACAGGAGTACCTCACTACTTTTCAACATAGAGGCTAGGTCATTCACAAAAATCTTAAACAATATAGGACCCATATTTGAACTTTTGTGGTATTCCAGATGAAGTAACATAAGGTCTAGAACTTCTGTAACACATAACTTTCTCTTTTTGACAAGTAGTCCCTCAAAAAGCAAAGTGAAACCGATGTTTGCAGCCTCCCTATTAGAACACTATGATCTATCTGATCAAAAATCTTCTGAAAATCCAGATATATACAGTCAACTTGTGATTCTTTTTCCATAAACTGGATTATCTCTACCAATTCTACCTATTTTATAATCTACCCGACAAACAGCATATTATTACTGTGTAATTTTATCACAAGATATTCGACACTGTTAGAAGTCTTCTACATATTATTATTTCTGTGTATATAAATATGTTCAAATCATCCTTGCAACTTAAACAGTATATGCTGCTATAATGCAACTCTTAGTTATTACTAATATTTCTTCACTCTTGAAAAACAGGCTTTTAATTTGGACCTATATAAATGCAAATACCTAAAGAAATATAGAAATGATTTAATTTTTAATTTTTTTATAGCCTGGAACTTTGAGTGTTCTCATACTCATACTTGGGAAAACTCGGTTTACTAAATATCACATCTAAATTGGCGCAGACACATTTATAAAATATTTTACTGCTGCGTTATTTTTGTTTTTTTTTTTATTCGAAATAAATTCATAGGTAAACCCCTATCTACAATGTTATTTTATAAACTACCCTCTAAACAGTCTAATCTTACTTTGTAATTTTGTCACAAGATAGCTGGCTTTGCTGAAATTTTGTATATATTGTTATTTCTTTTTATGTAAATATTTTAAAATGATCCTCGCAACTTACTTGTTACATCCTGCATTAATTGATTTCACTCATGTGAACGATTCTAATCCTCAGAAAGCAAATTGCCTTTTTGCAAAAATGGTGGATGAGCAAACACAATACAAGAAGCTTCAAAAAAACACATTTAGTGCCCAAACATCGTAGTTTTAACTTCCATTCCCACATCCTAGGTACAAGGGATTTCACCTGCACCCATAGTAATTCAAAAAAGTATTGCTATAGTGGGTCAAAATTGAAACGTCAAAAATGCTAAGATTTTTCTAGCTTTTACGCTTACTTTCACTTTATGTGAGTAAATACCTTATGCCCAGGATGTGGAAATGGAAGTTAAAGTTGTTTTTTTGGCATTTTTGCTTCGAGCCTGCTTTCTAAAATTTTAATCTCTCTTCTGTGTGAAATCAATTAAGGCAAGATGTAACTTACGGACATGGTTTTAAAATATTTACAAAGTCGGATACCCTGTGACAAAATTACACAGTGATAATAAAGTGTTTATAGAATAGCACTATAGGTTAGAGCTTTCACTTAAACTTATTTTGTTTTACTAATAAAATGTTTTTGAATGACATGAAAAGCTAAGAATTACTGGCTCTTTCTAAAAAATACAAAAAAAAAATTATGATTTCTTTATTTCTTCAGGTATTTGCATATTTTAAGGTCCAAATAAAAACCTTTGTTCCAAGGGTAAAAAACCATTTCTAATTTTCTAGCTCTTCCTATAATAATGTTTCTGTATTTGCACTTTCACAGGTCTAGACAAAAGCCTGTGTTTCGAGAATGATAACACATATAAAAACATAAATAATGAAGTATTTTTAAAACTTTTCAATTTGAATTAAGATCTAAATAAGTGTATAAATGGAGGACGTTCCATGTTTACCAGTCTATAGTCTTCCGTCTTTAATCTTTTTTTTTTCGATATCAATAGAGGGATGTTCACTGAATACTGCTTCTTACGTTTTTAGTATCTATTGGTAAAAATGGATTTTCCAGATGGAATATCAATAACGAGTAGCTACGTTGATAGCAATCTACCTGGATTGGAGGTCATCCTCTTGTGTTCTTTTTTCAATTTTTTAATAACGGAATCTTTAATACTTGCAAACACTACTATACTTTTTACAATTTTCTTATAAATAAAACAAGCAAATGTTTAAAGATGTTTGGAGGATATTCTTATTCCCTTACCTGTAGATATTATTTTGTCTAGAAACATGAAGAATAATTACAAGTCTTTCTCTTTCTTGAATTGATGCATATCAGGATGAAAAATACCATTATCATGAATCTTTTAGTTTTTGAAATATTTTGCCTCAGGTCCGACCAGATAACGGTTGTTCCAGCAATAGTTTAAAGAATATCATTAAATTTTCATTTTTCAGCAGGAAATAAAACATAAGGAGGGAAAAAATCACCAGGAGCCTTTTAGAAGATGGAAGTTAAAAAAAGTAGGATGAACAAATGGATAGCCTTAGGTAAATAAAAACATGAAACCCTTGAAGACTGTTTGTTTTCACAGACGATATACTTCCAGATAGAAGAAGATATCAGTGACAAATTTTAGAAGATGATAGCTACAGATGTTAGATAGTACTAACAGTAACATTAGGAAAATTTTTCGTATTTTTAGCAACACAATAGAAAAGAAGAAGACTTCGAGCATTCATCTCTTCAGTCTGAATTACATCCAAAAATACGAGTCACAGGAACTGGAATTCTTATTTATCTTCTCTTCACATGACAATTCCTGAAATGAAAAGTTATTCCCTTCTTTTTTTCCTAAAAAGCAGTATCCATTCTTTTATTTAAAAACAATTAATAACAAAATAAATAAGGAGCTCCAGGGGGTCTGTGGAACATGAACATTCTCCCGGTACTCTATTTCTTACAAAGGTAAAATAAAATAGCAAGTTAAAATAAAAATCTTCCATAATATTATTTTTAAACTATTTTAGTCTATTATTACTGTGTAATTTTGTCACAAGATACCCAATTTTGCTGTTTTTGTTTATTGTGTTTGCAATATTAAAATTTCCAACATTAAAGATTTGGGATCAGTAATACTAATTGCAATTCCTAATACAAAACTAGCAAAGAGAGTTTACATTCAGAGATTTTTATAATATTGTAAGAATACGCGCCCTGAGACCTTGTAATCTTCCTTCTGATTTTTAATTAATTTTCAAAAAAAATAGACACTACAAGTAAATGGAATTAACAAACTAAGCAATATGCCTTAACAAATTTTCATATTTTTTAATCTAGATAATCTATAAAACTTCGTTGGTAAATACAAGTGCGGATATAATTCTTTGCGAAATCGAATATATGTAGTAAATCGATTAGTTTATTCAATTACTGTATCTAATTCATCAGAAAACGTTCTCTGCTTGACCACTTGTTAAGTCTGCCTCTACAAATGAATCTGTTTTGAAAAATGTTACGACAAATAATTCTAATTTTGTTCATAACTTCTTGGTTGTGGAGAAAATACAAAATGTTACTCGGTTAGAATGTACTATTCTCTATCATCAGGCAATACAGCATAAAGCCTGTGAAGTGTTTCTCACAGACGATTCACTTCCAGGAAGAAGAAATCAGGGACTAGTCTTAGAAGATGGAAACTATAGAAATTAGATAGAACTTAGAAGTAGTATTAAGTACATCCTTTTTGTACTTTTAGCATTTCAAGAGAAAAGAAGAATACTTAGAGAATTCATCTCAGCTAAGTTTTACTTATGTTTAATGAATCCAAGCCACAGGAACGGGAACAAAGGAAGAACATCATGACCATAACATACAAGGACCAAAATAAAATTCTTAAAATGAAAAGTTATTGTCTTCTTTTTTGCAAAAAAACATTACTCATCCCTACATTTGAAATTAGTAACAAATTAAACGAAGCAACTCCAGAGGGTCTGTGGGACATGAACATTCGGTACTCTATTTCTTATGTAGGTAAAATAAAATAAGTTAAAATGAAAAACTTCCTCCAAAAATATTATTTTTTAAATACCCGCTAAACATCCTATTATTACTGTGTAATTTTGTCACACGATATCCGACATTCTTAAAAATATTCTATATTTTGTTAATTATGTTTATATTAATATGTTAAAACGTAAAATGTAATGTACTCGTTACAAACAGCTACAGTTGGTTCTTTGCAAGCAAAGGATTCTAATTATACAAAACGAATTACTTTTTGGCAAAAATGGTGGATAAGTAAATACAAAACAGACACAAAATGAACATGTCAAAAAAAGCACATTTAGAGCCCAAAAATTATAGTTTTAACCTCCGTTTCCACATCTGAGATACAAGGGCTTTCATTTGAACCCATAAAAATCCAAGAAAGTATACATAAAAACTAGGAAAACAGCATATTTGATCATTCTATTTTGACCAACAATAGAAATACTATTTAGAATTCTTATGGGTTCAGGCGAAAGCCCTTGTGCCTAAAATGTGGAAACGGAAGTTAAAACTACGATTTTTAAGCTCCAAAGGTGTTTTTATTTCGAAGTTGTTTTGTATTTGCTTATCTACCATTTTTGCAAAACTGCAATTTACTTCCTTCACCTGAGTGAAACCAATTAAATCAAATACTTTGTGACAAAATTACTTAGTAAGAATAGGCTGTTTGGAGGGTAGTTTATAAAATAACATTATAGGTAAGAGTTTTTTATTTAAACTAAAACATTTCAAATAAAAAAAAATAACGTTAATAATATAGTTGAATATTTTCGAACTAAGTTTTCTTTAGGATGAAGAAAAATGTAAATACTAAGAATTTCTGGTTCTTTCTTAAAGAAAATCAATAAATGATTACTTTATTTCTTTAGTTATTTGCATATCTTTTGGTCAAAATAAAAGCATTTGTTTCAAGAGTGAACTCCTAATCACAGAAGAAAAAAGGCAATGTCAAAATCCTTTGATTTTACATTATTTTGCATAAGTTACAAATGTCAAATATGCATATGCACTCTATTTAGAATGTATCTTAGCTATTAGTATAATGTCCCACGTTAACAATAAGGTCAGAAAAAATATTAAACATTAAGAAAAAAAGTTTAGAAGCGCTGATCACTAAATGAAATTATGTATATTCATTCATAAAATAATCATCAGTTTTAAGTTTGGTAGAGACTTTCTGTGCTGTTTACTATGACAGAATAGAATAGAAATCCTATTTTTTCTTAAAAAGAAAACGGTCGCTACATAATTATTTTTGTTAAGGTGTTTATTTTTACAACAAAATACTGGCTTGCGGCTATTCGGTAGAAATTATTACTTCATTTCATTTAGTTATACGCAATTTTGACGCGCCACCCGTTTCGTTGCACTTTCAATATGGCCAAGCTTTAAACATTAATAACTCAAAGACATAATGTAAACTGTCGTACAGATGTTTACTTTAAAGTAAAGAGGGCTCTAAAATTTAAAATACTTATGTACCACGAGTTATATTCAGAGGTTCTCAATAGGGTTTTCTTGACTTTCTTGTTAATTTTTAATTTTTTTATTTTTAATATTTGACCTATACAATATGAAGTCAATTAGTTTATTTTGTGAAGAAATGCGCGGGCAGAGTTTGTCCCAATCGAAGGGAATGACCTGGAATGCAATATATGTTATTCGTAAAAACAAATATCTTGATGTAAAGAAACTATTTTTAAAAAGTTAATATTAAAATTATATTTTTACACTTTCGTTCCATATATTTTCAAAATAATGTAAAGTGAATTTTAAATTCACTAAATTCTAAATAACAGTTGTAAATTAATTTAATTAAAGTCAATTATATCATTAATTAATAGTTGTAAATTAATTCAGACATTTAAATCGCAGATCCACAATTGAATAAAAGTAAAGGTGACACCTCCAAAATAATGTTGCATGGATATTTGATAGTTCATTAATGTCAGCAGCGAATACTAAGAAGAGGGAAACGTCAAACTTTTTTTGTGCAGGAAGAAGAATATTAAATATAGGTTATGAAGTGTACATAAAGATACCACATGGAAAACGATTTCTATTTGAGTTTATTAAATTAACAAGTTAGTTTTATTGCCTTCAAAATGAAAAGGAAGGTTGCCCTATTAAATATAAATAAGTATAAAATTTCAATACCACCAAAACTGAAAAAGTGTTCAGATGAAAATGTTGTAAAACTTATTGAAAGTTTAGAAACAAATGTCCTCGTAGATAAACAGCAGAAAATTTTAAGATCTGTAAGTAAACATTCTTATATGCTTTAGTGTTAATAAAGTTTATATTTTTTTTGAATTCCATTATTAATTTTAAATATCAAAGCTAATATCCGACCATCTAATTTTTATTTTTGCTTTAACTCTAGCGAATTATTTTTTAATCATTTTAATGCCATCAGCCGAGTGTGATAAATGAGGGTAGAACCTTAATAGTGTTACTATTACTAATGAATAATATGAAAATTTTACTAAAAAAATAAAATTCACGGTCATTATTTTAATAGTCTACATTAATACTTTAAAACATCGTAAATATAATTGAAAAAATTTATTTAATCTTTTTTACAGTGATTTAAAAATTATATATTTTTTTAAATTCAGTTCATACAATAAAATTAATATATACGCTCTAGAGCCTCATATGCTAACATAGCTGATTCAGGTTCATATTGGTCATCTACTTCATATTTTCCCATTAAATTAGCCAAACTGCGAATCATAACCCACCATGGTTTTGTAACTGCCATTCGTAAATCAAAATCAATAGTTTCCTTTAACTGTTGCACAGATGTAAAAGTATGTGTTCGCCTTGAAATTCCCAATAAAACCGCATCATGTTTTCCAGATTTTATATTTTCAGTCATCCATTCTATTGCTCTAGATGCCGTTTTAGTTCCTAAATTTCTATCAAATGGTGATGGCTTCCCTCCTTGTTGCATATGTCCTAATACATTTGTTCTAACACTAAATATTCCTTTCCCTTCTTCAGCATAAACACGTTCTATAAAATTAGTATCATAATTTTTTGAAGACTTTTCACATCGCAAAACTAAACCTCTTGATATTCCTTGTCTCATTTTGGCAACAATAGATTGCATGTCCTTTTCAATGTTTGCTACAGTATATTTTTCTTCATAAATATATGAAACATCTGCTCCACTAGCAAGACTTGCCAAGGTAGCTAAATAACCACAAAATCCTCCCATTACTTCAACAATAAATACTCTATTTTTTATACTGTGAGCTGATAATTTAATACGATCACAAATTTCTGATATTTCGTTCAATGCAGTATCACATCCTAATGAAAATTCTGTTCCAGGCACGTTATTACTAATTGTACTTGGTATAACACAAATTGGAATTCTAAATTCTTTAATTTCATCAGCATTTTCACTTAATATAAGAGACGTATGGTATGCTTCAAAACCTCCTATAATTAGCAAGCCTTGAATATTGTATTCTCTAAATTTTTCTGCTATTTTAGGCATACGACATGCACTTGGTAGTGTCCTTTTTGTCCCTATTAATGTGCCTCCTATATTTACCCAGCCAGTAACACTTGTCCACTTCATTTCTTCAAATTTTCCTTCGCACAACCCTTCTATACCATCGTGAATTGCGTAAACTGTAGCACCTCTGCAAATAGAATTTCTTACAAATGATCTGACACATGCATTTGTTCCACAAGCAGGGGCACCAATATTAATAACTGCCACACATACTTTGGATTTATCACTTTCACCCACATTTTTTGGTGGCTTCAATCGGGCCAACATCTTGTAAATATCCATATTATTACTAAACGCTTTCCCTCTTAATGCTCCAATTTTATCAAAATCTTTTTCTTTAAAAGCTTTAGCTACTTCCTTAGTTCTAGTAACACATTCCATTAGTGGGAGTCTAATAATTTGGTTTCCATCTAAAGATATTATCGATGCTTCATCACCATCTTTAGCTTGTACAAGTGTCGCAACAGCTTCAGCACCCATTCGTGCACCTAGAATTCTGTCAAAAGCCGATGGATTTCCTCCTCGCTGTACATGTCCAAGTACAGTAATTCTCGTGTCATATTGTAATGTATCAACTATCACTTTTTTTATCATTTCAGATGACACTGTTTCGTTATTCATATCTATCGCACCTTCTGAAACAATTATAATGTTTAAGCGTTGACCACCTTTTCGCTCCACACTTAATTTATTACAAAGTTTCTCTGGCCAATCTAGGGATACTGGATCTTCCGGAATAAACACATAATCTGCCTCACTTGCCAAGGCAGCAATCAATGCTAAATATCCGCAGTGTCTTCCCATAACTTCCATAATAAACACTCTGCGGTGTGAATATGCCGTACTCGAAATTACGTCAATAGATTCTATAATTCTATGTAAAGCACTATCTGTTCCAATTGTCATATCTGTTCCACAGAAATCATTGTCTATTGAAGCTACCATTCCCACTATATGTAAACTCTTACATTTTTCTCTTTTTTCTTCAGTAATTTTACCTTCTTTTACTAAATCTTTTAGGAGATCTGGCCATTCTGTTTTAAATGTGTCAGCCCCTGTTAGACTTCCATCACCACCAATTATCACCAAATTGGTTATTTCATAATTCACTAAATTCTGTGCTGCTATTATTCTTCCAGAACGTTCTTGAAATTGTTTACAACGTGCAGACCCAATGATAGTTCCTCCTAATTGTATAATGTCACTAACTGATCGCCATTCCGCTTCTACTATATATTCTCCGCCATCTATTAACCCTTGAAATCCTTCTTTGATAAAATATATTTTGCAACCTAAAAATATACCCATACGAACCACAGCTCTGATGGCTGGATTCATTCCTGGCGAGTCACCACCACTTGTAAGTACACCGATGCATTTACCTTTTTGGGAGTCACGTTTAAGAATCATTATTTGGTTGAATACTACAGATTTAAAAAATATTATTTATTGAATATATTATTTAAAAATGCCATTTGGCAGTCTGACGACTGTATAAACAAAAAGAAATATTATTTCTATGGTGATTAGATTGGAGGTCATTTACAAAAATTACATTGTTTAAGCTTAATGATTTAATTGGAACTGGAAATGAAGAAGTTAAGGAAGCAGTGTGCCAACTATTTGCATATTTATTTCTTACTGTTGATTGCAAGTATCCAATAAAGAAAACAGTAGGTCGAATATTAATGAACTTAGATGAAGAACTAATTACTAATCCTCTTAAAGAAAGCATACGTGATTTTATTTTACAAAAAAATGGTAAATCGTATGAAGAGAAAAATAAAGCCATCATAAATCTTCAAGTTTGTTTTGGCCTTACAAGAGCAGGGCCTAAAGCTATAAATGAAGAAATTAATTTTATTATTACTTTTACTGTACAACTGCTAATTGAATGGTCAGGATTATTAAGGTGAGTTTTTATAATTAAAATTTTTTTATCATTTTTTAAACTGTATTTTTTTAATTTTCAGTGTTAAAAATTTGCAAAAACCTACCAAACAAGAAGTTCTCCTGTATATTGCCAATCTATTGAAGTTTTTTGTGCAATTGTTACAAAGTAATGAGATAGAAAAACACGTAAAACTTTCTGGAGATAAATTATTAGTCGCTACTTACAAAATAATAATGGATGACTTAGTACAATTTGAAGTTAAATGTAATGCAGCACTCATCTTCATTCAAACGATGAATCATTTACCTAAAGACAACAAGTCTGTATGTATTTTTATGACTATTTTTCAATTTAATAATTTTATAATACATTAACATATTTCAGATTTTTAAAATTCCATGTCTGCAACTACTTGTTAATGACAAACAAAAGATAGATCGATTTGATTTTTCGTTAAATGAAGCAGCAAAATTAAGTATATTTACAGCAATGCTGCATTTAGTACCTGGTGATATTTTAACTTCCGAAGTAATTAATGGAATGCCCATAATATCATATTTATTTATTAACATCATAGAAATGGCTAAACGGTAAACTTTTTGAGCATGCTAAATTAAATCAATAAAACACAATTTTTTTCTTCTTAAAAGCATTCTTTCTGTTTAAATAAAAATATGTACGCTGATGTATACATTTTTTTGTCAAAAGCATTTAATTTTTAATAATTAAAAATAAAAAAAAATTATTATTTGATTTTAGGTCATCAGGAATTCCTTCTCAAGTACTGATTGTAACAAAAACCTTAGGCTTACTGTCTAGAGTTTTGGATCTTCTTCCAGAGGCTCATGTAGAAAACTTGTTTAGATTGGGAATTGAATATGTATGGGCAAATCTTGATTATCATGTTGATGCTGTAAGGCAAAATACAAGGGAGGTTTTTAAAAATTTTATTAAACTGGCTGTAAGTTATGGAAATAGAGGTATGTACTTCTACACATTTCATACTTTGATTAACTGAATGAGAGCTATATGAACTTTGAGGTCTCAGATAACCAAAGTTGTAATTTTGTTGACATGTTGTAAGTTGTATTGCCTTAAATCTTAATTTTAAAAATTATTCTCCTAAATTTAATGTGATATTAAATAAAATAAATATTGTTTTCTCTATAACAACAAAAATTTGAGATTTTTTTTTACGGTATTTTTTATATTTTTTTTTTTTGAAAAAAAAAATATATATATATTCACAAAAAAAATTAAAATCAGAAATTTATGGTTAATAGACTTTATTTTGTAATATATATTTTTAATAATGCTCTGTCTTCTACCTAAAAAAAGAAATATTATCAACAAATAAAAATTCATTCTTATTGATCTGCATTAATTTTAACATTGAACAGTTAATGGGAAATCAAACAAAAGAGATCTCCAGTAAAACATTATTTTGCCCACCCTAAACTAGATCACTTATTAAAGTATTCTATTGTCAATTACTCCTTTTACAGGAACAATTAACTGGTAATGTTTTTACTTCTTTAGTTTCAATAACTTCAGTTTTTTTTTTATTTTTTAACAATGCAGTATGTAGTAAAAAAATAGTGCTTACAAAAATTAGCATTCGTAAAAATTTTGTGAATTTTTTAAAACTTGTTAGATGGGTCACTCCTACCTGTGGTTGAAATTGATGCAAATGGATTAAAAATTATTCTGTATTTAAAAATCCTCAACTTTTTTTCACTTGGAGAAAGCCAATTCTGTATTTGAGTAATATTTAGGTGTCTATTTCAACTGTAAGGCTTGTTTTGAATAATTTTACGTTTTTTAAATAATTTATTTAGATCAAACGTAACATTTTCATTTTCAATTGTAAACAATGTTTTTAAAGGAAAGGAGGGATAGAAGTATAGGTATAACAATAAATGTATTTTTATTTTAGGAGAGTCATCGCTCATAAAAATTGTTCTGTCTTATTTGACTGACTTATTAGTAAATAGGTGTGCGCATTACATTGCTTTTAATATTCTTGCTGAAGAAACTGGAATGTGGTTTGTTTTACAATATTTTAATAATCTTCCGCTAATTCTATTAATGCAACTGGATGACACATCATTAGCACCATCAGTAAGTTAAAAGTATTTTTTTAAGTAATTTGAAAATGATTCATATTTTTTTATTGCTTTATTTTTTTAATTTTTTATTTTTTAAACTAAAAAATGTATTATAACTAACGTATATTTTTAATTATAATAACGGATTATTATTATTGGACTAGAGATACCTTAAGCATATTTTTTAGTTTCTTAGAAAATATTATTTTCATGACTGTTAACATCACTATATGAACTGAATAATTATGTCTACCTTTTACAGCATTGGTTTTCATATAAAATAGTTCCAATATAAAAAAAAAACTACATTATTTTATCGACGCTGATTAAAAGCTTGGGATTTTTTTTTTATTTTATTAGATTTTGACTTTTTTAATCAATTTCTAGATATATTATCAAACATTTGGAATGTCATTGAGAAAGCTGGAATATAATTTAATTTATTATTTTACTAAATAATGATGTAAAAAAATGCAAAAAAAATAAATGAGTGTCTGAAATATAGTAAATACAAAATTAATTATATTTTCATCTATATGGAGTAAAAATTTTAATAATATTCAAATAACCTTATATCCCACCAAAGTTTGTATATTTTATTATTTTATAGGTTTGTAGCACTTATGAAGCCTTAATGCATCAACATTTGAAAGAAGAAGATGATAGCGATATATGGATGTCAACATGGATAGAATTATTAAAACCACTACTGAAGCGATCAGAACCTCCAATAACAGCATTTTATCAAAGGCTCATTATTTATGCATTTCAAATAAATCCCACCGTTGTAAAATCAATGTAAGTCAATGAAACATTAATTTAAATGTGATACGGAATATATGGTCTTATTGTACAATGGAAACAATAATCAATTTCAGATTATATTACCAACATACGAGCTCACCAAATGAATTAGGAGCTCTATTAGGCTGTGTTCGTTGGGCCAGAAAAAATATTTCTAGATTACAGATTGTACAAAACGACAAAAAAAATAGTGTAGACCAATCCCATTTGTGGCGGGAATTCTTAGAATATAAAACATTAGAATTGAACATGTGCCATCAGTGTGATGAAGTAGGTGTGCTTTTAAAAAGAACATTAAAACAAATTTTTAATAAATTATTTTCAGATTCGAATTCATACGCTTGCTTTAGTAGTGGAATGTCAAAAATCGACAGAGGTATTTTGTGACTGGGAATTAGATTTTTTGAAAAAGTTTTTCAAATACAATGTAACCTCACAGGAACCTAACACAATACAACAGATTAAAGCTTTATATAAAAAAGCTTTGATTAGAATAAAAGAAGGTGATATAGTAATAAAACGCCAGAAAAGTGCCCTGAAGCGAATAACAAATACAAATCATCAACATACTGATGTTATTAAAGTACTCGAACAACAGGAGAAGAGTTATAGTAGATTTCTAGAAACTTTTATTGAAGACTACTTAAAATTAGGGCTTTTACCATGGGCAAATTGTTATAGAAGAGCGATGTGCTTGGAAATATTAAATTTTGCTCAAGACTGTACTCCACAGGAGTTGTGGCAAAAAATTTGGAAACCTGCAGATGTAAAAAATTTGTATAAAATTTTAGATGACTCTTACGAATCAAATATAATTTTAGCAACTTCTATAATCAAATCAATTTCAAAAGAAAATAGCACTGTGGGTATTTATATATTTTGTTAGAAAATTTGCATATTTAAAAATAACTAATGATTATATTTTGATTGCAGCATGTTAATGATGTTGTAGAAGATATGAATGCAGCTTTAGAAAAAGCTACAAGTCTCAAGGTATCAGGCTCACTTTCGGCAGCTTATTACTTCGGCTTACAACTTAAATCAAGACATGCCACAGAAGCATTGCGAATATTGACGGATAATAAAGCTGAAACTTGTGACATTAATTTATTAGCTATTCATCTTTTAATAGAAAGGGTGGAAAAAGAATTAGTTATTGCAAAAGAAAGTATTTTAACTGGAGCAAAATCTGCTCCATTTTATGGCTTACTATTTTGTATACGTCATATTATCGATAATCAACTTAGCTTGTAAGTAAATTATAAATAAAAAACTAAATTATGAATGTTAGATTGTGTGTTAAAATTTATGTATATGTTAAATTTAGGAAAATTCTCTGAAATTTGTAAATTTTAGACAATATCCTCACTGGGATTATATTGTGAATAAAATAGTTGCCCTATGTATTAAGGTATCAAATGTAGTATTACCGGTAGTTAATAATTCTTCACCAGAAGGATTTATTCCATATGAAGATATACCAGATGGTGAAGAATTGGACGAGACTGCAACTGCGCAAATGATATTGGTTTTTGCATGGAGGACAGTTAAAGAAGTATCTTTGTTACTTGGAAATCTGGCCGCTAAAGCTCCATTTACTGATCCATTGGGTAACGAAATATTCACAATTGAACTTACAGAAATGATAGCACACTATTATCGATCTACATTTTATGAAACTAAACACAGAGGGGCATATGAACAGGCTTATGTTGGATTCTGTAGATTGTGTAAAAGATTATGGGAGTAAGTTTTCAAAGTAGTATAAAAGCTATTCAAATTTACTTGTGCACTTTTCAGAACAAGAAACATGGTTTTACAGAAATGGCCTATCATGTGGCTTGATGAAATATTAAATATGTTGAAAGGGGAAGATAATAAATCAACTTTTAACAAATTATGTGCAACTCGCCGCAGTGCTGGGTTACCATTTATGATTTTAGTAAGTAAATTAACCTTGCATTTGATGACCAATGACTGTTAATAATCTTGCATTTCAAGTAACCTAATCATTTTATTTTTTTTTAATGTTTACAGGCACTTTTAACTACAGAACCAACTCAATCTGAAAATCCAGTATTTCAAAAATGTATGAATACATTATTAGATATATGTCACAATAAAGATCCGTCTAATGAAAAAGCTTTAACACATGCTCTAAATGTTTTGCGTGCTATTTATCGTCATGCCCAATTGGGAGAAGTTGTTACACCATATGTTGAAGAAGGAATGAAAATTGCTATAAATGGGTTTACCAGCTCCACGTGGGGGGTAGGTTTAGTTAATATTAATTTCTTTTGAAATTTTATTTGTCTTATTCCTTTTGAGGTACGGAATTCAGCAACATTACTTTTTTCCTCTTTAATGGTGAGAATATTTGGCGTACAAAGAAATAAAGACCATGAAGAATTAAGTTTGAAGAACCGTATGACAGCACGAGTATTTTTTATGAGATATCCTGCATTATTTAATTTTATGTTAAAAAAATTAAAAGATGCAACCTACGGCCATGCTGATAGTTTATCCGTACATCCTGTATTGCTAATATTAGCTCGATTATATCCAACTAATACGGAAGATGAAAAGCAAGTAAGATATTTTTGTATTGTTGTTACCTTTTTTTCACTAATCATAAATGAATGTTCTGTTTATAGCTAATTCAATATTTACCATTAGTTAACATATGTTTACGGCATAGCCAGCTAAGAACAAGAGAATTAGCTGCTCAAGCCTCAGTACCACTAATTCCAAGAAAACACTTTATAGATTATGCCACAAAACTATTAATAGATCTTTCTGATGTTTCTCTAAGTAATAATCATTGTCATGGACTTATTTTGCAAGTAAGTATTATAAAACATTGTCAAACTTCTTGATTCGAACAAGTACTTGTTTTGACGTCACATAACTCGTGCTGGTAGAGCACGTTCGATCTCTTTGTCCAAATGATATCAAAATAAGTACTCATTTGAATCAATAATTTCAATTATTTTGCAAATGTTCTTATGTACTTCTAAAATTTAATATTTTTTAGTTAAATTTTTTATTAAAACGAATCCCCGATGATACAGGTAATCTAGATGTTCCGCGGTATTTAGAAAATACTTTTTGGATATTTATGTCTGCTGGTACATATATTAGTCATACAACTGCTGCACTTTATATGGATATGGTTGTTCATTTAACAGATACGTAAGTGATATCTTAAACTTTTTATACTATTGGTGTTCATAGAACATAAATATACATATGAGTTTTTTTTTAGTTTTTCCAAAAACTGCATTGGACAAACTATATTCATCAGAATGGCAGATTTACTACTATGGAGGGCAAATTTTGAAAGAATGCAACTTACTAAATTTCAAACAGGCGGAAAGTGCTACAAACGAAGTCGATTATTGTTGTTGCTTCATATAGTGAATGTTTTATGTGAATCCGTTGAATATTTAAAGTGTTTATTTATTAAAGAGTTTATTTGTTTGTGCATAGAAAGTGAAGATAGTGAAGTGACAGACTTTGTTTTAAATTTAATTCATTGTTTGCACATAGAACACCCACATTACATCAAAAGTCCATTGTATATACTAGACATGGTAGAGTTTCCAAGTGATGTGAATTTAATTTTGCAAAAACTTGATTATACAACAAGACAAAATACGGCAAAATATTTGCATGGTTCTATTATTAAAAAGATAATTAGGAACTTTAATTTTTTACTTAAAAGAAGTAGGTGCTCGGCTGTGAAATTATTTTTAGTGATACAACATTTTGTTTGCTTATTACCTTTTCTTAAAGTAGATATTTATCGGACATTATTATATTTTTTGAAGTGGTGTTATGACTCAGATGACACTGTAGTATGTGCTGCGTTTGGATGTATTAGTATGCTATTTTATCATAGTATAGATAAAGAAATTAAAAACTTAAATTTAAGTGATGTAATTAAGGCTGTGATACATTATGCTGCTCCAACTGCGACTTTACACGAACGGTTAGCAGTATGTCAATTCTTAGTTCATAATAAAAAATTATTTTCTGAACCAAACACAATTACAAAAGGTAAGAAAATTAAATTAATTAAGCAGAAAAGTTTTGTGAACATAGTAGCATTAAAAATTTAAAGCTTGTTTTTCTTTATAATAAAACTTTTTTTAGTTTCTGACAAAATCCAGTTCTGGAATGCCGTTGCAATTTTATTGGAAGACAGTGAACAAATAATTAGAAATACCATTAGCACACTTTGCACAAAAACGAGAAAAGATTCAAAAATAACGTAAGCAATTTTTATTATTCTAATTACTATAAGACTTTAATTTTAAAAGTAATGTATTGTATTTTAGAGGTGATGAAGGATTAAATCTAATATCAGAAAGAGCAAGAGAAGAATTAATAGACATCATGATGACTTCAATGCCTAGAAAAGAAGCAATATGTTTGTTAATATTTTGGTCATTAAGAAAACAGTATAACCCAACCCCAGACGATGAGGGCGATGAAACAGCTTCAGCATTTACAGAGGTAGATAATTTTTTGTCATTGCATATTCATCCTGTTAAAATTTTAATTTATTTTAGGTATTATTTGACAAGGGTGAATTAAACACATATGCAGAAGACGAAAGTCTAATAGATGCTGCTTTAAATGGTATAAAAAGAGCCTTGTGGAATCTTCCCCATGGTTTAAATTATAAAGACAAATCTATATTTATGGAGGAACATGCTTACATGGTGACCATGGAATTGATAAATGCTGTAGCTCAAAGTAAATTTACTCAGATTCCAATTGAGTCAAGAGTACTTCTATTATGCATATTGAAGAGAATACTTTCGTATTTAGAAAATCTACCAGTAGGAAATGAAAATTTTACATTTCTTATGGAAAGTACATTGATTAAAGAGGTTATTCAAATGACATTTACAAATCCTTCACAAACTACAGCAGGTCTTAGATTTAAATGTGTGTTTCGACAATTATTTAATATACAAGAAGAATAATGTGAATATATTTTTATATGCATGTTATGTAAAAAAATTAATAAATGAATACAGGATTTATATTATACTTTATTACCTATAACAATAAATTTTTTAACAAAATACTTCGACTATTTATGATTTAGAGAAGTGTGTTTTGAAGTTTTTTTTTTGTTTTAAGATTCAGTTAGATTTTTTGCTTTAAGTAGTGAAAAAATTGGGTTGCAATGGCTATTATATATATTTTTTAGTTTAGGAGGTGGTGGAGAAGAATAAAGACGATAATATCTTGTAGATTATAAGTTTAATTCGTTGAAAATTACTCTGCCTAGAGTGTGTAAAACTGAGTTGACACTTCTTACCACATATTTATATAATTATGAGAAATGTTATAAAGAAAACAGTAAATAAAATTTTAACAAAAATAATCAAAAATTGAATCTCTTAAACAATATGAAATTGTTTATGCTCTATTGTAGGAGTAAACTGTATTGCAGTTTCCCTCTTGCAAAAGAACAAGTTTACAAAAATGCGGCCACCATTTTTGGGGAATTAATGGAATTGTAAGGTGGAAAAAGATTCAATACATGATTTAATTATTTCTCATTCTGAATTTTTTTTTTTTAGTCGCTACTATATACCTTTATATTTTGAGTAAATTAAAGTTTGTCTTATGTTAAATATCCCTAGTAAAATGATTGATTTGTAAAGTTCCAAAATGGTCCACCACGATGACGGCTAAAGAGTGGATGTGCATTGTTGATTCATCTGGTGCTATGAAACTAGACTTCATATATATTTGTATAATTTTGTTGAATTGTGAATGGAAAACTGCAATGGTTGTGACCAAGTCAAAAGCAGAAAGATTCTTACAGGAAATTCAACTTGGTTAAATAATAATCTATTTGTGTTAAACACACAAAATGAAACTTTTTGGTTTTTTAACCATGTCTGGAATTACAAATCTATAATAACACCTGTAATAGCGAAAACTGTGGTTGTGAAGAAATTACAAAGGTTAAAACATAAATTGGATGTGTGGTCCACATTCGGGAACTAACATATCAAATAAGAAAAACAATATATCAATACAAATTTACAAATGCTAATAACAATATATTATTGTCTGACCAAGTATCTAATTAGATATGTATTAGTGAGGCATATCAAAAAAGAATACACTATCTTGAAATAGTTCATAAATATGACCTTAAAGTAATATTAAACAAACCTAACTGATATTCTACCAAATAATTATTTGAGGAAACAGTGTCTTAAATATAAAACAATTCTATTTTGAGGGCTCTATTATCCCCATTCACAAAAGAAAGAAAGACCAACCCCTGCATGAGCTCATGAACACAATACTAGGTCAACTCTTTTAATGGATAGGTCTATGTACAATTTTGTTCCCAGAAGCATAAAAATCATAATTGTATAAAAACCTTAAAAAACAACACGATTAATAACCAACAAATGTATATCATAATCCTACTAAAGAATAGGCATATGCTATTCTTTTATATATATTATCTTTTAAATTTTTTTAATTGAAATTTAATTATACTCCTCAAATTTTTCCTATAAATTGCATTTTTTGGCAATTTTCTGCAATATTATTTGTAATGGTTTAATAATAAATACATTTTATATTGATCTCAATCGTATTCGGAGAATTTAGAAATTTCGAAGTTCATAGATTCTATATAACAACTCCATAGTCCTGGATAAGAGAAAATCGAAAATAAGGTAATAAAATAAACATTTAATGTTGATTGTTATGTTAAATAAACATATACCTACTTTTACTACTTATATTAGCATCGCTTCTTGGTCTATGGCTAAGATCAAAGTATCTGTTCTCATCAGCTTAACATATATTAGCTTATGTTGAAATGAACTTGGAATTAATAGTCAATGCAATGTAACTAGATAGTAGGTGTCAGATGGCAAGTGAAATGACAAAAGTATAAACAAAAGAAGAACCAACTTTATGGTTATGTCAAATTTGTTTTGTCAAAAAAATTCTTATGTGAAAAAGCAATAAAATGTTTTTAAAGATAGCTGCCACTAAATATTATTAAAAATGGAATAGAAGCAATATACAACATGTGGTTTCTTACATTAGTTACGTACCTAGCCTTCATTATTCAAATTTTATTTATAACAATAGCTATAGGTGAGTACCATACATAATACATCTATAGTACCTACTTTTATGTTGCTGTATTTTAAACTGTTTTACTAATTTAATTAGCAAAATAAAAGAATAGGTAGAATCATTTAAAGCAGACATATTTCTAGTAGTTTTTTTGTTTATAATTTTCTTGCAATAACGTAGTATTCAATTATATTTTTTTACTTATTTATAGTTATGTATTAAAAATATCACGCTCTGCGTTGATATCTTCATGTTGTTGAACGTATTAAGACTTTTTTAACTATTTTAAATACCTTAACTTATTCTTTTTTAGCTGCTGGCCTTTATTATCTGGCAGAATTAGTCGAAGAATATACAGCTTTTGCAAAAAAATGTATTTGGTGGATGAATACGGTCAGATTAAAAAATATCTAAATAATCTCTTCCTAATTTTGTTTTTTAATTGCAGGGTACATTATTCCTATTTCTAGGATTCTTAATTTTTGAACAATTTACGTATACAATGGTTTTATGTGGAGTATTAGCTCAATTGTGCCATTTTGCAATTCTAAAGCGTTTCCCTTTTGTTGTATTCTTGTCACCAGAATTCATTATTGCACTTGCATTTGTTGTTATAAACCATTATTTAGCCTTCCAATACTTTGCCTCAATATATTATAGTTTTTCAGAGGTAAGTAAATATAATTTGTATTATCTCTTTTTTTAAGCAATAATTTTAGGTGATGGCTTACTTCACATTATGCCTTTGGCTTGTACCATTTGCTTTATTCGTCTCTTTGTCGGCCAATGAAAATGTTCTACCCATGACGGAACGTTCTGGCAAGTTATTAAAGTGTCGATAGAAATATGAATTGTTAATCTAATTTTTTTTCAGATGGTGATGTTGTTAGTCACTACTTTTCAAAGAAAAATAAAAAATACGGTTTATTAACTTTATTTACGTATGCCAAAGATGTGATATTTCCCCAAAGGAATAAAAAAGGATTTTAAATAAATTATTTAAAAAACATTGTTTAATTTCATATTTTAACCCAAACATATTCTACAAATGAATTCAAAGAACAAAATATGGTTTTTATAATATTTAATAAATATACAGCACATCTACAAATTACATAATATATCTATATATGTATATAATATAAAATTAAGGTAAGTTATAATAATAATAAAATAAATATTTCTCTGGTTGCCTCATGCATTAGTATAGAAAAGTGTACTAAAATAAATGTCATTACAATGTGCTAAAAGCACTTACAAAGAGGCAAGTTATGCTGAAATATGATGTGTTTTAAGTATTTATCGTGTTTCTTTTGCAGTCAATTTATCGATTAATTCTTGCAGTGGTGCTAGTTCTCGTCTGTCTATTAAACTAAATTCCTACAATAATAAAAATAATGTTAAAATGAAAAATACAAAAATAAAAATTTGACAAACCTGTACAAAAAATATAAAATGTTTAAAGGAAGTATTTAAGTGTGCTTCTTCTCCCAACTGTACAACCTCACTAAAATGCTGATGGTATATGTGTGCGTATACTCTAAATAATCGTTTCAATATTGTTTTTGCTATTGATAAGAAATTCTTTGGAAACGGAACTCCTAAAATTTAAATAATTTAAAGAAAGAAACTTAAAAAACTATAACAATAACTTACCAATTTTTGAAGGAAATAATGTCTCATCGTCTAATTGGTCCTGTACCCAAGTCATTAAGTAATCAATATATTTTGGTGCGGAACATTTAATTGGCTTTTTGACTGTATGTCCATCTGCCCAATGATATTCATATTTTGGTCCAGCTGACATTATAGGACAGCTCTCTTCAGTACAAAACTCTGTTATAGTCCCATATAACATATTTATTTGGTTGAAGAAATCTACAGCTAAAAAAATAAACGAATTATTTCATCTCATTCTTAAGTAAGAAATCCTATCTAATTTACATGAAGAATGTGTCAATAGGGTTGCAGGGTTACTAGCATTTATATTTTATTTGAACAATCGTATAACACAAAAAGTTTTAGATATTAGTTTTGATTTAATTAAATTTTACTATAGAAAGAAGTTGAATATTTTAAATGTGCAATATATCAAATTATATAAATTGCCAATGTCAACAAAGGTGACTAAACCAAAGATGCTTCTTACAAATATAAGGATGATTGATAAATGTTAAGTAATGATGTGTTAACTGTTGCTAATGGAATAGTATATGCATTGAACTTACTATTAACAGCCACCCATTCGTTAAGATCTTCCCCTTCAGGTAACATCACAGCTAATCTTAAATTACCAGATCCCAATGTTGCTGCTGCATGTTTCATCAATTCATATTGATGAGTACCTTCAGGTATATTCTTTTTTGGTTTGAATGTTTTTGAAGAACGGCTTCCGCTGAAAATATACAAAAACGTTCATGTCTGAATAAGATTAAAGATAAAAATAGAATCTCAGACGTTTCATCGAAAATAAAATGAATATACTTTTCGAAAGCGTAACTTACAAAAGGAAGCTCATTTTGGAGGTATGCGTAAGGTATATTTTTTGTAAATAAAACAACGAAAACGACAAATTCCTTAATTTGCACTGTGCATTATCAATGACCGTCAAAACAGATGTTTTTGATACTTTAACAATCTTGTTTTATAAATGTACAGCAATGGTGACGTTAAATGAAGTGAATAAGTGATATAAAATTCATTTGGAAAGAAGTGCGACAGACTATTTCAGATGATATCAAAGATGACATTTAGCTCTTCGATGTTGGCAGCCAAACTCCAAAATACATGGAGACACCCATGATCTTGTTTATTCATTTTTCTGCGGATATATCTCTGCGTTCACTGTTCCTAACACCGACGTTTTGCAACAGTTTTATTCAAGATATTATAAATAGCTAATCTGATATTTTTAAATGAAAAAGGATAATTATGGACCTGGGATAGGAGTACAGTCGATTAGTATGTATGTAATTTTATAAAGCCAAATAAAGAGACAACAAAGA
>JAUIMW010000009.1:0-44857 GCA_033557785.1 Enochrus cinctus | reverse complement strand
AACATCGAATTTGTGTTTAGTTCAAACTACAACTTACTTATTTTATGTCTTCCGGATGGGACACCTAGAAAAGATAGCCCAGTGCCTAGGTTGTTGTCTAGTCTAAGGTCTGAGTTAACAGAAAATCGGTTACGCTATTGGTATATGGTACTTGCCAAGAGGTAACCAGAAAATTTATCAGCAGACGTTCTATGTGATGTATCAAAGAATACTTCTTTGTTATGTATTTTTATTTGATTTTTTACCTTAGACTGCAATGTGGTACAACGTAGGGCTCGCTATTGAGACCACTGTTTGTTTCAATATGTTCTGGTATATTTTTGTCCTCGTCAGGTGGATGTACATCGAAACGGGACACTGAGCAATCAGTGAGATAATGAATCAACATAAAAGCAATACATTGAACACAAAATAAAGGAGCAATGAATCACCAAATTTAAAGTTTACGCGCAAAAAAAATTGGAGACATGTTCGGGGTTGCATTCCCCTGCACAAGAAGCACCGTCATTTTTTAACATTTCCGTTTGCCCACCCACATGTTTAACTAATATTACCGTTACGTAGGCTCCATGTGCGTGATCATTGATCATAGCTCGTAAATAATTGTTTACGATCTTCGTAATAATGACAACAAATTTAATTCTAAGATGCACTATACCAATAAAGAAATTCTCTATCTCTTTTATTTTCTTCAATAGCAAACAACAAACAATATAAATATGTCTCTCTTTCTCACTTCATTCATTGACAAACAAGCAGCAACAAGAACAAGTACAAATACATGATTTCATTTCCCACATGAATAGTTATACTAAATAATGTAACTCCATGTAATACTGCTCCTAAGATTTCAATAATATAAATATACATAAATATTTTAAGTGACAAATGTACAAAAAATTATCAATAAAAAGTTTTGACAGCTGTCAATTGAGACAAGTATGAAACGTCAAAATTATCACAAAATAACTTACCAAATCAGTGAAATCAGTAATCCAAAACCAAATTGGTATATCCAACAAAAAATATCCAAAAGAAAAACAAAACAACAAAAACACAATCACTGTATAAAAAATGTAGTCACAAGTCTTTTTCCGCGAAAATTGCCCGGTAATAATTCAAAAACTCACTAATTATTTCGCACTAAAAACAAATAGTTAACTGCCACAAATAACTGCTGTCAAATGGTTTAAAATGAACTGTCAAAACTGTCGCGGATTCGCGGCACGCTTCGATTGCATGGAATATGCAACACACATCCCCTCTTTGACACAGCCGGCGATGCACTGGAAGTCTCGCAGGTTTTGCGCCCGCCGACCCGCACGCATGCGTTGCTTCGATAATGACGACAATTTTTGATGTCTTTAATTATAGTTTATTGTTATAATTTGAATGGACCAACAATAAAAGATGTAATTGCGTGATTTCCTCCTTTGTACAATCTCGTCGGCTTTGTTTTTTGTCTATTTATGATTGACGTTTCTACTGAGAATCGGGCAGCCAAGTCAAGGCATCGGCGCCTATTATGTATTGTATTAATATATATTGCCGCAACTTTTTTTGTTCGTATATTATTTTCACCGCTTTTATCCGAGCGTACCGGAATGACATCATATAATTTGTCATTTGCACATGGAAACTAGTTTAACAGGTGTTTGACTTTATGTTTGCTCTTTTAAAATTTGAGCGCAATAAAATTTTCTCAATTTTTTGGTTGAACTCTGGTTGCTACGATTTAAGATACATAGATTACTTCGTTGTTTTTTGTCGTACAAAACAACGCACAGAAATTTACAGCATTTTACCTACACTCTGGTTCTAACGAAATGTTCAAATTCAAATTGTAGTTTTGTGCTCGCGTTCGCGAATCGACGAAAATAAATCTATTGTCTCGGAATTCTTTTTAAGTCGTCTCTTCGCCTTTCCCGAAACAATTGTATACAAATCCGCAACAATAGTAAGGAGCCCGTGTCTCATTTGGGGCCGAGTACTCAATTGTTCAACTGCACTGGCTGCCATTGTGGTGGCACGTCTTTTCTATATGAATGTAGACACCCGCGACGCGGATTCAACACAATGCCCTTTCACTGTTTAATCGCACACAGGTCTATATTGTGATGTGCTGCCCGATATAAAACATTCTAAGCATCGATATCGGCCCCCCAATCGTTAACTACTGCGTCCAGAACGGCAGACAATGGATACCGTGCTCTCCGGCCCCTCCGGACCAAGCGTGATATAATAAACTTTTAATCCAGAACCGAGAAGAGAGTTATTTTGACAAAAGGAGTCCTATGCTTTTATTCTATTTGTTTGTTTCGCGGTTCCATTTTGTCTTCAATTTATTCCTTCTTAGCATTGTGCTAGGGAGACGCGACACTCTTAAGTAAACAGGTGGAACTCCAAAAAATTCTTTTCGTCCTTTTTATTTTGGAACTCTTTAATTGTAGCAAAAACACATAAAGATATTCACCCTTAAACCACTTATTTCACATCATAGGGTGATATTACATGGATAACAGCACTAAAGAAAAGAAAACCGTGGTTGTACGAGTTCCGTAATAAAAAGACACTTCGGGTGGCAAATCTATAAATCAAGGGTGAAAATGAAACAACGGGGTGGTTCGTCCTGATAAACATATGTCCCTCGCTATTCGCTTCCCCGTTATAATGACCCTACAAGGTCATTAAGATCTCTATCAACTACAAATTTGCGCAAGGACATTATGTTTGCCATTATTGTTCGATTTTAACAATTGATTTATCAATTTTATGAAACAGCAATGTATGGGGAATGCATTTCAATTTAGTTTCATGGAATCCATAGCATGTACGAGGGCTGCCATTTATTTTTTGCGATTGTACTAAATTAGGGTTGCTGTCTTACAATCGCTACGTCTGATATTTTGGCTACTCAGTTTCGTCATTTTTGAACTTTCAAGCGAAACACTGCGCCCATGCCTGTAAAACCTTCCTATTTTCATTTTTTGATAGTGTACCTTCATTTATTGTAAATTATTTTTGGATAATATAGGCCAGTATAGGTTTCTCTTCGTCATTAATATAAACTAGTGGAGACCTTATATGAATTGCGAGGATTTGCTCGAGTCAAAGAGCAGCTAAGAGCATACAAAGCTATATTTTTTTGTAATTTTTTGGTTTTTTGGTGTAAACCCTTAGGGCTTGGAGCTTTGGGTTTTTCGAGGGCTTACTGGTTTATAGGCATTGATTGGGACACAAGGGCGGACAAGGATTGCTCCGAGAGTCGTCAGAGCACATGGACTATTCACACACAGGAGTAGACTCTTGGAGGGATCCGATATCAGTGTTACAATTTAACAATTCATACCTTCAGAAATTCGTTCAGATAGGTGTACACTGCACAACTTCTGGCTACAGTCTCAAAATCACAATCACATACCGGACTCGCAATGGCTTTGATTTTGTATAGATGTTTTGGGAATCATGCATGATTTAATCGCATACGTTTTGTGTTATTTCCTTTCTGCTGAGTGTCACATTTTTGAATCATGGTACTTTAATCTCCGGTTGAATATGGTAATAAACAGAGATTTTGATGCATATTCATGGTTCCACTCCTTAAGAGACTTTACTAAATTAAGTACATCCCTCAATGTAGCAAACTGGTCGGTCAGACCATTTGTAGCAGCCTCCTTCGCAAGTGTATCTACCTGTTTTTTCCTCTTATTCCCACATGGGTGATGTGAGTCTGTGATTATTCCTTAATGGCGGAAATTTCTGCTGAGAATATTGAGCACATATCAGGAAGTATGAAAAGGAGATTCCGACCATACTTAGGACAGTATACTATCGCTCCCACCTGGCATTCATCAAGCTTAGATCCATCTGTGTATATTTTTGTATATCCAGTCCAATTGTTTTCTATTATTCGTATTTTCGAAAAAGAATTGACATTTAAATTATTTATTTTATTTTTTATGCAACTTTCTGTTATCTGTTATAAGCAAAAGCTGAATAATGAAGAAAAGAATTTTAAGGTGCACAAAAATAATGGTAAAAGATCGGCAACACCCACGGTCGCTAGACCATTGTTCCATTATTGGATTATTATTTAAAAATTACACGACCATAACCATAAGTACTTAAATAGTATTATTACTAGAATCTTACTTCTTTCATTTCATTTCATATTTATAATACATATCCCTTTTATAGCTTTAAAGAGTTGAGTCAACGTATGCAACCTTGGCCCTTCTTATTTAGGATTTAGTATTAATACATATCCAATGTTGTAGTCCAATTTTTTCTGCTTTTCCTCTAATTTATTGCACATCTTCTTGTGTACGAATGGTGTTAACAGTTTTTCTACAATAAGACCACTCATAACTCATTAACGTTACATGAAATAAAAAGAAATGGAATGACAATGCCATTGAAGGCGACAGCAAAACAAAATATTAACAAACAAATTTATTGAACAACTTAAATTTACATTACATTAGTGGCTGTAACATTCTCCATGTAAAGGTACATCCATTTTAGGTACATCAACGTGGGCATGGGTACCATCATAATAAATATGTACTCCAAGATGGTTTCCAATAATGCTCATGAAATCAGTGTGTGGAATTTGCTTGTAGTAGAAGAATTCGTTGGAATAGTAATCCTTGGTCATCTTAACTCCATCGACGGTGATGTCGTAATGGTATTCAGTTGTTGGCACAATCACCAAACTGTGCGATTTATCCACCAATTTTAAGGCCTAAGCAAAAAAATTAAAGTCGTAATAAGAACTCAAAGTAATAAGTTAATTCTTACCATATGATGTGTGCCTTCTACTTCTTTGGCGTAGACAGCAGTTTTATCAGTTCCTACAACCATTGTCCACTCAGTTGGTTTCAGGTGGTATGGTACTGCATTGTATTTGAAGTGGATAGTATCGTTATACAGGCCGCAATAGTCTGTCCAGCCCATCCTGTGGATGAATCGGTACATAGTAGAGAAATGTTCTGTGTCTGGGTAGAACATCCACCATTGTGCCCAAGGATACTCGACGTCTTCGAAGTGGTACTCATGATTTGGAGTAACAACGTAAGTGTTGACCGACTCCCCGTGAAGTGGATAAGATACGTAAATCTTAGAGTGACCTTCTTTAACTTCTTCGGAAGGAACTACTACGAAATCATAGTTATCATAGAAATAATATTTGAAGTGGTTCCAGAACTCAACCATGAATTCCTTTACTTCTTCGTTGACTTTGTCTGTGTAATAGAAGTCGTACGTGTAGTTTCTGAAGGTGTCATAAGCTACGTAGCACGGAAGCATCTTGTGATGAACAGACCCTACGGAAGAAACATGCTCGTCGCATTCGCTGTACACAGGATACTTAACTAATTGCTCGTCGGATTTGACTCCCTTCATTTTAACTTCAAACATTTTGTCTTCTTCTGTGCACTTCTTGTCGAGACCTCCTTCACTGAAAGCAAAAGTCCATTTTCCTGAAACGTAATCTTTGTGCCATTTTTTATTTCCATCGACGCAATATTTATATCCTTTCTTTCCTGGTTCTACATCGTAAAATTGCATCTTCCAACTGTAGGCGTCTTGACCCGGTGCAACGTCAAAGATGGTGTGGAAATCGTAATTTTTGAATTCTTTAGGTCCTACAAAAGACTTGAAGGTGACTTTAGCATTCCATTTCATACCAGGAAGGAGTGGGTATTCTCCGTGAGCAATATCGTAGTGAGAACGGAAGTACCATTCGTAGCTAGTGATATCATTATTTGGTTTCCACATTTCCATTAGCCCATGGCTACCTGGGTACGGCTGCACGAGAGTTAAGTCATCTTGATGTAAGAACGCCATAAACCAGTTAGAATAATCATCGTTGAAGAAATATTCTGTCATATCGAACAAATGTCCTAGATGCTTCATATTATAGTTTTCGGAGTCATATACAACAGCTATGTGATCGTAACCAAATTCTGAATCTGTTTCGTTGTAGACAGTAAACTAAAAGATAAAAATAGAATAATAAATTAGAATAAAATTTTCATCAGTAAAAATAGTATTACGTTTTCTTTGTAGTGGTATCCTTTAGTAACAGGAGTGAATCCAAGCGCTTTGGGAGTTGATTTTTTAAGAACTCCGGTATGGAAATCGTCCTTGACATAAGTTGCAGTCTGTACATGGCTTCTGTAACCAAAAGCACCTTCTTTCGGATGTTTCTTGAAGACTAGTTTCAAAGATGAAGGATTTTTTTGGAAAACAACATCGAAGAAGAATGGATAGTGGCTGTCATAAGAATGGTGTTTGGAGATGCCTTGCCATACGTCGACGATAGGGTTATAGAAAGAAAATCCATGACGGTAGTGCATCCACGTTTTCATAGTAGCGTCAACGTGAAGGGTAGTAACGTCTTTTGAAGTCTTTTGGGAAATGTCAAAATCGTAGTAGTCTACGTTTGGAACGGTATGTTCTAAAGTGGCAAGAAAGCCGACGTCGGTGGGGAAGTATTGCTGCATGAAGAATTTGGATTCGATGTCGAAGTCTTTGCCATGAACGTGGAAGTTCTTGAAAAGCATATTCATTACTTTAGGTAATTGGTAGATGTTGTCTACGGTGAAAAAGTAATTTTCGTAAACGAAATCATGTTGGAAAAGAGTGACTGTGACGTGGAGGTTCTTTCCCTTCTTAGCTTCGCTGAAATATTTGGCGATTTCTTCGTAACTGAAGAGGGTGGGTGTATTTTTTTGGGTGTTTAATCCAATTTTTTCGAGTCCTTCAATTCCTGATACTTTAACCATAAAGGTGTAGGGGTGTGTATGTTCGTTCACGAAGTTGTTGTCCAAAGAAAATTTGAAGAGGACAGAGTCTTTGTCGAACACAAACCAAGTGTCTACTATGCGACCAAATCCATAAGTTTCATCGTTGTAATCCATTGAGTAGAATCCTGTTAATCCGTAGAAGTTAGGTTTGTGGGTGTAGGCAAGTACTGTTTTAGCCTTCCCTTGGATGTGGACTTTGCATGGGTCGCTAGAGTGAGCTAAAGACCAGAGGTATTTGTAGTAGAATTGGTAGAATTCGTGGTTGGTTTCTTTCTTCATAAACCAATGAACGGTCATCAATTCGCTGAGAGTTGGGTAGTGCTGCATGTATAGGTAGTAGGCCATTACTCTCATTTGAGTAGATTCGGTATTATCGGCCATGATAGTCCAGTAGAAAGGCATGACGTATTTGGGCAAATATTGGGTGGACCATAAAGCTACGAATCTCAAATGTTCGTTGGTTTTCCATTGTTCGTCTAGTACTATTTTTTGGTAGTAAGGATAGAACTCTTCCATTCTTGTGTTGTACATGGCTTGAACGTAAACCATTTCGCGTTTAGGTTCCTTTGCTTGTTTGAAGAGCGTTACGAATTCTTGGAAGTATTTTTCTTTCATCTCAGCTGGTACAGGCGTGATTTTGTGTACGCGGTAGAAAAGAGTAGAGAACGCTAAAACTTGAGCTTCTTTTAACTCCCAAGATATTGGTTCATCAAACAAAAGAGGTTCCATTTCTTTTAAGAAAGCAGGTGAGTGAACTTTACTATTCAGTGGGAAATCTTGGACCATTTTAACGAGAATTTCTTCATCTATTTCATACTTGTTTTTCACTAAGTCCAAGATGAGCAGCATAGCTGGGCGTGATCCAACCAAAGGCAAGACTTGGTAGAATACCTTTAACATTTCTTTTTCTTGTTCTCCTGTTTTTTGGCTCCATTTTTCCCAGAATTTTTGAATGGTTGGGTAATCCATGAAGAAGAAAATTTTCTTTATCATGTTTATGGATTCACCGTGCTTGATGTTTGGAACTTCAGTGTGGAGGTGGAATTCGTTCATGTAGGTCATAATTTCTTTGAGTAAAGTTTCTGCTTCGGTAGTTAAAAATTTCATGTCGTGTACTCTGCGACCTTAGGAAAAAATTAATTATGAGAAATAAAATTCCATTAAACATAAGTACTTAAGTAGTTCATCTTACCTTGGTATGCATCAAAGGTATATTCGTCATACATCTTAATAAGCACATCGCGATAATTTACACCCATCGTAAACTTGGTTTCAATTGGATGTACATCCAAAAGGTCGAAAGTTACGTTGCTGTAGATTGTTTGATAATCGGATTCGGCTTGGAATGGCATGTAATGAATAGTACCAGCTGATGTGATGTACTTAGGAACATAAACAGAAGCATGTTTTGAAAGAGTATAGGCTCTTTGAACTCCGTAAGTAACTGGTGAATAATTTGATTGCTCACAGTATTGAAACTCTGCGTTACTGAAGAAATTTTCTGTTTTGTTAAAAGTATGTTCTAGGTATTTTTCTACGGTGATGAAGTCCTCTTTTTTGTAGACGTTATATTTCATGGGTTCGTATTTGTAAACTGTGTACTCAGGTGTTACGAAAGCCTTCTTGTGATCCACAGGTGTTTCCCAAACTTTATTGTAGTCCATTTGGAAGATGTATCCAATACTCTTCTTGATGTTAGATACGAAAGGTTTCTCGTGTGGTAGATAAACATGTTGCATCAAACCTTCAGATCCGTATTCTACTTTGAAGACTTTGTAAAGCTCTTCAACTTCAGGACCGACAGGTAACTCAATGGCCTCATAGTCATGCTTTACCTTTCCGTTGTATAGCTTATACTTCAAATCGGAAAATTTGAAGAACAAGAAGGATCCTTCTGTTTGGACGTGCAGTTTTCCGTGGAGGTAGAATTCAGAAGCGTAATCTTCTGGTTCGTAAGTGCCAGCTTTGATGAGAGCTTTGTAGTCGTAGACCAATTCTTTGTTTTGCGGTACCCATTGGTAAAAAGCGTTGGTCACCGACAAAGCGGCGAGAACTAAATTTAAGTATAGATGTTAAGTTATTAAGATAATTAAATAATATGCAATATAATAACTTGCCTAAGAGAGTGGTTGTCTTAAGTCCCATGGTCGAAACAACACAACTGAAGATCGCATTGATGTCGCTCTTTTTATACATTTTGATTTTCTTTTTATCGTAAAAATTATTGCGCATTAGAAGACATATTTTTAATTTTTAATGATACCTGACGTAGCAACAAATATTTTTGACAAAGATTATGCCGCTTATTGTGCAAGTAAAAAAATGAGTTTTAATTATTATATGTAAAATTGTAGAGGTCATATATGAACTTGAACTTGAAATTTAAATTGTATAGATAAAATTATGAAATAATCGTATCGTACTATTGCTTTCATTTTTTTATTTATTTAAATAACCGGATTTACTTTCTTAAAAATACTAGTTACTTCTAATTTTTTTATTTATTATTTAAATTTAATAGATTTCATGCATATACAATAAAACCTCGTTATAATGAACTAATTGGACAGAACGGATATCGTAAATTGCATTTCAAACACCATGATTGTTATTGCAATTTTGATCTGCATCTGTATCACTATATCACTTTTGAGAGATAAATGTTGTGTCTTATATTTTTTATTCTATACATCACCTGTAGTCATCCTGCAAGGACTGTTCCAGAGATATCCTCTTGTTGAACCCACAGATTTAAGACGACATCTTGAGGAACTATGATAACAAAAAAAATCTATTTCGAGAATATGTATCTACAAATTTTAAAAAGAAAATAACAAAAACTTACTTGAAGTAGATATACTTTTCTTTCAGGCACAGATCCTCAGAATACAAAAAAAAATATCATTGATACAACATATATGGTCTTGTAACTTAAGCAAACGCTTAACTTTCTTACTAAATTTCTTTATGACAATAAAACCTAAAACATATCTGTTGCTCGTGCAGTAACATACAACAATTTCTCAAAAACAAGATACGCGATTGAAAAATAGTTGTTCCAAACACAACTATTTGCTTAGATAAGAATAATATACAATTTTTAATATGTTTGCCTCAACAGATGGTATCATCACAATCAAAATCAAGATCATTGAAATAAATCACAAGAGCCAAAACAGTCCCCTATGGAATACCAAACTCAAGGTAAAATCCCTCTGTAGCTCTTAAACGACAATGATTTGACAACTCGACGAAGACACCCAACACCGGACAACTACCGTCCAAAACATATTACGAATAAACAAACCAAAGCAAAAATATTCTTCATTGTCATCAAAGGTATTTGATGGTTCATTCATCATTTTGGGAGTGGCACCACAAATAAAACACTTCTGTGACGAATGTGTTTCTGTCAAAGCGTTGCACACTTTTCCATCGGTCATTGTTAAGAGAAGTTTGTGCTTAACAGATATTTCAGCATCTCCAATCTCCATCACAACCCCATTTACTGATGGGAGTAAACGATGCATTCGGGAGCACTTCTATTTAAGCTTTCACTAACCTGTTTTGTCCAATACACTTTGTACGTTGAATTCCGCACTCTCCATCGCTAGAATGTGCTTCTCAAGAGGGTAACAAACTTTTTTTGAATTGGATCAAGCATTTATATGTATGTGTGAGTGGTAGATCAGTTTTGTACGATGTTCTTTGAAGCTTTTTTGAGGTCTTCCTGCAGCAGTGACATCATGAAAAGACGTAGAAGGTACTGTAATGCGAACATTGGAATTCGACGTTCCCTGCTTCTTTTTAAAATAAAAATGTATTATTTATTTTAAGATAAAAAAAAGCTCCTTCGATGTCCCGGCTGCAATTTCTTTATTTTCAATTTTGACTGAGTATTTGGTAACATCATCCAAATGAAATGTACTAGAAGGAAACTCGAAAAGTCGAGAAAAATGTTATAGTACTTACCGTCAGAAACAAATCTCGTTACTCAAGACTATGTAACCGAATGTGTAGTTTGACATATCGTGATACTGAGACTATTTTGTTAATTTCAAAGACAACAATTCAAAAAATCTTGCATGATGAATTCTGTGTAAAAAAAACCGCTTGACGGTCGAACAAAAACAAGCTAGAGTAAATTGGTGTCAAAAAAACTCTACAACGATTCAACACAGGAAACTCTAAAAACGTGTAAACTATCATCAGTGGTAATAAATGAAGCATTTATTCATATAAGCCGACAAAAGCCATTTGTCCTCGAAGAGTATCCAAAAAGATGGTCACGACATATCAAAAAGTTATTGTGGCTGTAATTGTTTATGAATTGCAAACTACCATTGCATAGGTTTCACAAGTGAAAATTAAGGAAAGATTAGGATGTCTACTAGAGGCATTGATGTTGAGGAGAGCGGAATACAAAGGAAGGATTATGAACATTATTCTTGACTGAACCATCTTCATAAAAAACATGTTCTTTATGAAGAGAGTACTGCCTTGAAGAAGGTTCTTCATAGTTATTCTGTAAGTGCCAGGTGATCAATGTTTTCATATATTGTCAATAAAAGTAGCAGTTACAACGTTATCCTGGAATTGTTAGTTATTTATATATGAGACCAATCGACTCAGTTACACCCCTGCCCTTTCTTAGTCCTAATTGGAAGTTGTGGAGGAGATTATTGTTTTCTAGGAAATGAATTAGAATATTAATGGCCATTTTTCCTGGCAGCTTTAAGACACTAGATACTATAATTAGTCTGAAGTTTTTCAATCTGCTGCCGTCCTTGTTGGCTTTTAACAAAGGAATAACAACTGAAACCTTTCAATCTTCTGGGACTACATTGATGGTGAAAAACTGGTGAAAGATATTCTGGAAAACACTTAAGACTGATTCCAGCATGTGATATAGCATATCCTTAGACAATTCATTTAGCTGTGAAGCAAGCTATAGCTGAGAAGTTTGAGTCTAATTCTATAAAAATATAAATAAATATGACAAAATTGGATAGTCGGATTTAAGTTTTGAGTTAGGTGTAATTTTAGTTAAAATTATTGGCATGGTAATTTTTCTTTTTTCGTATGATTAAGACTTACCTTGAGCACTGAGATAATTTTTAACACTTGCTAAGTGAACTGGATTCTTCATTATTTGGTGATTTTGATTAGGAAAAAATTGTATGTAGATAGCCATGGTGTCGACATATGCTAGAGCTTATTAGACATATTAATGCTGCCTGAATTTACAAATTGCTTAACTCGAAAGAAAACTAAGTTGTAAATGATCTCTGCAATGAATACATATGAAGGATAATTCCGTTACTGATTTAGTTGTATTGCAGGATGAACTTGAATGGATGAGATCTTTTCAGTTCTTACAAAGAAATAGTAGGGCAATGTACTTGTTCATCGTGAACTAGTTGACCATAGCGTAGGAAATTTGCTTTAAATTTCTACTCAAATGTCCATAATTGTATAAATAATTATGTTTCTAACATAAATCACGGCCGGGAAAGATACACAATAAAGGAAGGCGAATTTTGGAAGACAAATATTGAATATTTTGAAGGAAGATACGTTATCTATTATTTCTTCCGTACTAATTTCTTTGCCGATTTCGATAAGCCTTGTGCATGAAATCAATTTTTTAGGCATGTATATCTTATTATTGTTAAGAAAAGGGTTAACACAGTCTACTAAATTATACCCTTGATTAACTGTATCAAACTAGATTGACAACACCTTCTTAGATGTTTTGTATAGATTTATGCAAAGTTTTAGCTAGATAAATGTTCGTTCTATAAAACTTTGAAGGGTTGGCCTTACACGTTTATAAAGTAAAATATAAATTTATGTGTAATAGTTGGAAATTTCGAAGTAAAAAAAAAGATAAATTTCCAGTTGATAAAAGTGAGATGTATACAATTGATTGCATAAAAAAGAAATGAAGCATTCAGAGACCCTATCTATGACAGCATTCATAAAAAATTAAGTAATTCTCATACTCATCAATATGTTCCTTCTTTATGTTGGTATTTTATGTTGGGTAGAGATATTATTAATTGTTAAGAAAAAATAAATACAATTTGAAAATTACTACATAGTGGTCACATACGTTTTTATAAAATCGTTATATCAGTGTTTGGTCTTGACCTATGAACTTCCCGAATTTCGAATAAGTTGAATAGACATCTCAATAAACTAACAAATTAAATTACTTAACCGCAATGCTTATTTACAAATGAAATTTGTATAAGAAGAAACACCATGTTTTAAATATTTTTTTTTAATATTAATAAAACTCAACAAACTAAAACAAAATAACAACGAAAAAATTTAATGTTTGGTGTAGCATTGTCCATAGTATGGTACATCGACTTTAGGTACATCTACGTGCATGTGGGTGCCATCGTAGTAGATGTGGATTCCAAGGTGTTTGGTGATGATGCTAACAAAGTCAGTGTGAGGAAGTTGTTGGTAGAAGAACCACTCTCCAGTGAAGGTGTCCTTGGTCAACGTGGTTGTTCCATCTAAGGTAACTTCGTAGTGGTTCTCGGTGGTTGGCACAAAAGTCAAAGTGTGTGTGTTGTGTACCAATTTCAAAGCCTAAAATGGGAAGAAAGCTAAATTTATAAGGAGAAAGAACAAGTAAAATAGCTGTGAAATAAATAAGAGATGTTCACAGATACAGCCATAAAAACGTCTAGGCCACGGAAACTTTGCAAAGGAGAGTGGTGGATTTGAAAATTAAAGGTAAATTTGAAATATGTCAAAGAAATCGTGACATTTAGGATTAGATATATGAAGACAAATAAAAGAAGATCTAGGGAGGGCTGGATATTTTGGTACAGTGTCGGAAAACTTACCATGTGGTGGGTTCCATCTACTTCTTTGGCATACACAGCATAAGTTGGGGTGGTTTCTTTGTCCCCTACAATCATGGTCCATTCACTAGGAAGATGGTATGGTACAGCTTCATATTGGTAGTGAATTGTATCATTGTATAGGGTGCAATAGGTAGTGAAGCCCATTCTGTGCATGAATTTGTACATAGTAGAGAAATGAGCAGTGTCTGGGTGGAAGAACCAATATTGCAAGAATGTATCTTCCATATCTTCGAATTCGTAGACGTATTCAGGTGTGTAGAAATATGTGTTGAAAGTTTCTCCGTACAATGGATATGTTACAACAACTTTGTATTGTCCCTCTTTAAGTTCTAAATCGGTTGTAGGGTGGTCAAATTCCATGTTTTCGTAGTTAACTCCTTTGTAGGCTTCCCAGATCATCCAGAAGAATTGTTTGTAGTGAGACTTCATGTCCTTGCTTGTGAAAATATCATAAGTATAATTCCTGAAGCTGTCGTGAGCAGTGTAGCAGGGCAACAATTTGTGGTCTACACCGTGACTGCTTACATGTTCTTCGCAATCTCCATAAACAGGATATTTAGATTCTTGGTCAACGTGTTTCTCTCCATGCATTTTTACTTCGAAGATTTTATCTTCTTCGGTACATTTAGTTTCAATTGGGCCTTCTTTTTCAAAAACGGTTAAATATCCAGTTACATGATCTGGGTACCACTTCTTGGAACCTTCGACGCAGTACTTGAAAGGAGTTCCTCCAGTTACGATACGGTGGAATTGCATCTTCAAGTTGTAAGCAGTATGTCCTGGGGTGATGTCAACCAAGGTATGGACATCCCATGTTTTCAAGGTCTTGCCTTCGTTGTGAGAAGCAAAAGTGAATTTGGTGTTGAATTTCATACCGGGAAGAAGGTAGTATTCATCACGAATGATATCGTAGTGGGCACGGATAGAAATATCAAAACTAGTTACTGGATGTTCAGTGCTTGGTGTGTATTTTTCTACGATTCCATTGGTGCCTGGCCAGGGTTGGTAAATAACATGGTCCCACTTTTCTACCAGAGTCATTAACCAGCTGTCAGATTCAAGAAAATCGTCAGAGGTAAAATCGAAGAAGTGACCTAAAGCTTTCAAAGTCTTGTTAGAGTAGAGACGTTCGCTGTCGTAAACTATTACGTTGTGGTCGTATCCAGTGTGGTATGTTGTGTCCTCTGTTACGTGGTACTGCAAAAAAAATGTACACATAAATATATAAGAAAAAAATGGTACTGCAATAAGTAACAATTTACTTACATCATATCTATACTCATCACCCTTTGTAACAACAGCCCAATTCTTAGCCTTAGGAGTAGACTTTGTGAGAACTCCGTAATGGAAATCGTCCTTGACAAAAGTCATGGTGGTAACGTGGCTTCTGTAACCCCATGTATCTTTGTGTTCATCTCCGTGTTTTTTGAAAGTGAATTTAACAAGACCTGGGTTTTCTTGGAAGGTAACATCCATGTATAGTGGGTAAGCACTATCGTAGGTGAAGTACCTGTTGACACCTTGCCATACATCAGCAATTGGATTGTAGAAAGAGAATCCCATGCGGCCGTGCGACCATACTTTCCAGGTAGAATCAACGTGCCAGGTTGTGACATCCTTGATAGTTTCCTTCTTGATGTTCCAATCGTTGTATTTAACAACTGGGATGATCCAATCTAAAACAGCTAAGAAACCTACTTCAGTTGGGAAGAAGAGTTTGCCGTATCTGTACATGGAGAAGTCGACTTCGTGGGTCTTGTGCACGAAGTCTTCAGTCAACGATACGAAGAACAATGGAAGATCTTCTACTTTAGACATGTCGTAGAAGTAGCTCATATAGACTTTGTCGTGATGGTACAATACGATTTCCATGTGTAAGTTCTTGGCCTTCTTAAGTTGGGTAAAGTACTTCAAAGCTTCATCGAAACTGAAAAGAGTTTCGGTTTTGCCGATAGTGTTAAGTCCAATCTTTTCGATTCCTTCTATTCCGTGAATCTTGAAGAGAACGGTCGATGGGTGGGTGGGCTTGTTGAAAAAGTTGGTAGCGTCGGAAAGTTTCATCAAAAAGGTAGTTTTATCGTGGATAAAGAAGGTATCCATGGTTTTGCCAAAACCGAATTCATCGTCGTAGTATCCAGATTCATGGTAGGTCGTAAGACCATAGTAGTTGGGTTCGTGCATATATTTCAATACTTGTTTGGCGGAGAAACTAGTTAAGGTTTTGCATTTGTCTTCGGTGGTTGCAAGAGTTTTGAAATATTTGTAGACGAATTGGTAAACTTCGTGGTTGTTTTCTTGTTGCATGTGCCAATAGATATTAATCATGCGAGAAAGGGTTGGGTGAGCTTCCATAAGGAAGTAGAATGCGAGGATTCTGTGGTGGGTTGTTTCGTGTGTGTCGGTGAAGATTGGCCAGAAAACTTCAAACATGGCGGTGTCGTCCATTTTGATCATTGGGAAGATGGACCACATAGCTACCATTTGTACGTGTTCGTCTGTTTCCCAGGTACCATCGATGATTTTCATTAGGTGAGGGATGGCAGATGGAACTTCCATATTGAACATGGCTTCTAAATAAGTCATTTTCATGTCGTAGTCCTTGGTTTCCTTGAAGATTTTGACGAAATCTGTGACGTATTTATCGGCGAATGTTGGTTTTTCAGTATGGAATTTTTCATAGTGTTCATATACTTTGTGTACAAGGGTGGCGAAGCTCAATACGGCTGCTTTCCTGACGGTCCAAGTTACTTTAGTTTCGTCCATGTGGAGGAGTGGTTCCATTTCTTTCATGAGTTTAACAGTAGGTGCTTTGACGTTGAAAGGCATGTCGCGCAAGAGCTTTTTGGCTTCGTGGTCCTTGACTTTCTTGTGGCTTACAACGTCGAGAATGTGGAGCATGGCTGGACGTGTTCCTACCATTGGAAGGAGTTGTTGGTAAACTTCAAACATGTATTTGTCGGTTTCAGTATCGGTTTTTGTTGAGAGAGTGGTCCACATGTGTTGGTAGGTGGTAAATTCGAGGTAAGCCATTGGCCTCAAGATTCTGGCGATGAGTTGACCGTGTTTGACATCTGGAACTTGGTGGTGAATGTGGAATTTATGCATGTATTCTACGATTTCTTTGAGCATGGTTGTAATGGTGGTTTCCAATTCTTTTTGGTCATAGTGTCTGTGGCCTTGGTAGATGTCGGGAACAACTTCGTAGGTTTCTTCTTTTTGGTAGTCATATGGGAAGAAAGTAAGGTCCTTGATCATGTCAGTGCTATCTACTGTGAATTTAGTGGTGATCGGAGTAACTGTAACAAGTTCGTAGGTTACGTTGGTGGTGATCATTTGAGTTTCGGATTCGGCTTTGAAGGGTTGGAGGTAAGCGCCACCATAGGTGGAAACGTATTTAGCTACGTAATGACCGTCGTATTTGGTGATTGTGTATTCCTTTACGCTGTCATGAGTCATTGGCTGTTGATAAGTAGCTTCGCATTTGTGAGTGAAATAGTTCCTTGTAATAAATTTGTACATGTGCATATCCTCAGGACTGGCGTGGTACTTTTCTACCATAAAAGTGTCCTCTTTAGTGGGGAAAACATTGTAGTGGCTCATTTCAGATCCATAAATGGTGGGTTCCATGTGAACGAAACCGAATTTCTTTGTAGGGTGTGTAGTAAATTTGTCCCAGTACATTTGGAAGGTGCTGACAACGCCTTTCTTGATGTTGATGGTGTACATTTTTTCTCCTGGGTAGGTAGAGAAACCAGTGAAAATACCATGTTCATCGTATGTCACCATGAAAGGTTTGTAGAGGTCTTCGACTTCTTGGCCTACTGGGATTTCGTGGGCTTCGAAATCATGATCTACAGGTCCGTTATACATCTTGTAGAACATGTCGGTGAACTTCATGTAGACGGAATGACCGACAACTTGTACGTGGAGTTTTCCATGAAGGTAAAATTCGGAAGCATAGTCTTCTGGGTAATGGGTGCCAGCTTTGACGAGCGCCTTGTAGTCATAAACTAACTCCTTGTTTTCAGGAACAAGCTGGTAGAAAGCGCTAACGGCCGACAAAGCGGCGATAACTGAAATTTGATATTAAAATTGTAATTATTTTATAAAACTGACAACAATAAATTAAACTAATATTAGAGAACAAATATTTAAATAAATACTTAATTTCATTAAATGTTTAAAGCGTTAACTAATATTAGAAAATAAATATTAAAAGAATTAAATTTGATGAACTTTCATTTATATTAAAAGTTCTCTTAATTAAAATGTTGAAGCTTTAAGAGAAAAAAAATTATAAAATAAAATGTTTACTTACCCAAAAGAGTGGTTGTCTTAATACCCATGGCTGCAACAACACAACTGAAGAATCCTGAGGTTCTTCTTGCTTTTAAACATTCTTGTTATCTCAAAAGTGTTTTGCAATTTCATTAGATCACGAAGCAAACGATTATAAATCTCAAATTTAACACTGGAGATGCCCTCTGCAGGTTAATCGGCCTTTTTTTAAACGGTCCCTATCACACTTGTTCTTAATACGTTATTGTTTATTTTTAGATTTTTTCTCTCTTCTTAAGTTTGTAATAACATTAAAAACAATAGGTTTTACAGATAATGTGTTGTTTTATTTGCAGACTTTAACTTGCAATTTACCTTAAACAACATAAAGTCTTCTGATAATTATTAGAATTAAATACAACGTTCGTACAATTTTGATCATAATTTATCACAATTTGGAGAATTTAATAAAAACAAGTTGATGTAGGTCGGCACTTTCTTTAGTTTTAAATAACGCACATCCATACAGACAAACAAAATCTGCAAAAACGTTTTCATCTTCTGATTAAAATAAAATAGGTGAAAATAAATCTTAGAAAGAAGTTTAGCTTTGGTGGCTCATATTATTTTTTAAAGAATAATAAAAATCGTTATAATTATGGGTTTAAAGGGGTTTCATAAAAAAAAAGTTTTTTAATTGATGATGTAAATTTCCAAAGGGTCAATTAATTGCGTTACCATGATGCTCTTAACATGGCATTGGAATTAATAATAATTAAGGAAATTAAAACAAATAAGTAAATAATATTTAAGCAATTTAGCTGTTTACAATCTCTGATGTGTTTATTTTTATAAACTGACGTTTCATCATTTTATTAACATATTTCGGTTCGCAAAAATCGATTTATTTACGGATTAAATAAAGTAATAAATATCTCTAGGTATGATTAAATAATGCATTAACATTCGGGTAAGTGAGGAAATACCTGAAGATTAACCAGAAGAGATAGAACGTGCATTGCGAGCAATGAAGTGCAATAGTGCCTCTGGAGAAGACTAAATCACTGCTGATGTACTGAAGATCGCAGAAAATGCAGTTTATTTAGTTCTGATAAAGCTGTGTACATTTTATGAAGATTGCAGTATATCTTCATGGAACAATGCCGCGATTGTATTAATATAAGAAAAGCGACAAGGAAAACCTTAAGAACCATAGATCAATAAGTTTAATCTCTATTGCATATAGTGTTTTACTTATACTTGGGCCAACTGATCACCATGGATAGAAGAAGATCGAAACTTACGAGGAGGAGAGTCGATCATATTGGTGGAATATTTAAGCCCAGGATGCCTCGATGCTTCAAACTAAAGATATTTGATCAATGTGTTCTGCCAATATTTACGTACGCCTGCGAAACATGGACATGGACTGACAAAATGTAGTTCTCACATTATGTGACAGAAAACGTTGCGACTGGATGATTATATAAATATAATATTTGGTAGTAGCTGTTATAATTGGTTGAACAGTATCTAACTTTACCCTTAGCTTTAATGCCAAGCAAGGAAATCTTCTCTTTCATACCCCAAACGACCTTTCTACCACATTTCTAGTGCGTATAAGTGATTTATTGTAGTTTCTCGTTCATTTATCAAATTGCCTAATAGAGCAATAAGATAATTGGAAACGCCATAACCACTATCTCATACAAGCAAACTGTTGTCAAAGTTGCCAGTTTCAAATTGAAGTTTAATGGTTGAATTTAACGAAAGGAATTGCTTTCTACTTCTAAAGGTCTCTGCATTGTCACCTCCGGGAGATTGAATTTTTACATGACTGAAGTCTATTCCACCCGGACAATATTAGACATTTCTTGCTGAACTTACAGTCGTTCATGTCTTGATGTAATGTGGTTTCAATCTTCAAAATTCTCCAGCTATTACTAACAAAGACTCTGTTGCATGAAAACCCAGTCAATAATAGTTGATTTAATGATAATAATGCAATATATGCTAAATTGTTCATTTTAAGAGCCGAAACCTACTGAAAAATTCTTCATCATCCTATTCTTCAAAATCGTAGATCTAATTTTCATAATAATAAATTATTATTTCATAATTGCTTTAAAAAATAAATAATATTTATGCAGTTAAGAATTTGACAGAACAGTATGTCAGTAACAATCATTTTACGGGCAACAGTATGTAACTGCTAGTTTTGTTAACTAACAAATTATAGGCAACAGAAATACTGGACCTAAGGGTATGGATATCTGTAGCCTTATGAGAATAATACATTTATGGAATTCAAAACCTGGTCCACCTAAAATGTTTCAGTGTATATCGTGCTTTACTTTAGACATACTTGTCAAATTTAAATGAACTAACGTCAAAATTTATAATTATGCCTTTTGGTATTTGACCTCAGTACTACAAAAGAAAAGCTTATATACGTGACATATAATACAATAAACATATGTGAGTGAGCATATTCTATGGACTTAACGAAAATTGTGTATTACACTTGTGTCAGTTTTTTAATTCCACAACTGTACAACAAAACGTCTGTTTGGATTGTTTATATCGCCATGTCGTCTATGTCACCTTAAGTCGGCCCTGAATTGGCAAGAATGATTTATTCAATACAACCTCTAAATAAAGGTAGCACTGCCACATATGGTGATAGTGGCCACCCTGGAAAATCACAGTGTGGAGGGAATATATTTAAATTTAAAAATGATATATAATGTATTAGCAGTTATGTAGTATAGTTCTTTATTTACTTTATTACTATGTTCACTGCCAATTCTAAAAATATTTTTTTATTCTAGAAGAGTGCCTCAAGTACAATATATTTTGTAGCTTGATTGCATTTAAAGATTAAAAAAAAATAAAACTGTAAAGAAATGCGTCCATGCAATATTTGATCATATAGTAGGCGCATGCGCATTTGGGTGCGTCGTAGTGTGATTCGTGTTGTCAAGTGTAAGGTACGGTCCCATTTTATATCTTTAATTTTCGCAATTTCAGCTTATCTTTTCATTGTGATATTGTTTATAATTAAAAATTGGACATTGTGCGTTCCCATTAACATACTAATAACAATCAAGGGGCTCTTTGACTGGTTTTAAAAGCGAATTGTCGATGAAGGATATATCGATCTAGAGAGGCCGCCATTTTCCCTAAAGATAAGCCGGTGGCCTTGCTGAAAACACTTTCATGTTCGTATATTCCACGTTTATTCAACAATTTATTTAAAAGTTCCTATAATTTTAGGTTGGAAAATATAGTGGAATACGAATTTTGGTAGAATTTTCATTTTGTTTGACAAGAACCTAAGTAGGCTTGCAGATTATTTATTTGAACGTTTTTCGAAGCCTGGCATTTTAAATGTAAACAATTTATTTAATTTATATCGTAGTTTAAAATGGATTAATCGTCAGATAAGTGTTATGTTATAATATAACTTTTTGAACAGTGTTTAGCTTATATCTACGTTCAAAGGTATGCTGTCAAATTTGTTTTACGTTTTAGTTTTTTTTTTCTTCTACATTAACATAAAATAACTTAATTTTCTTTGGTTTTACCTTGAAGTATTATATTTGCAGCACAATTATTTCATTAGAAAGTTCTTAAAAATATTTTTTAAATAAATTTAGATTACACGGTATAATTGCTGCTTAAATAGAAATTATATTCATTTTTGCTTGCTGATAAACATCACGCTTAGTTATATATTAGAACAGAAGTCAATATATATAAATAACTGACATTATTGATTAGGTCAGCAAATTCCAATGAGGTTTATACGCTTGTTTTTTTTTTTAAGTGAAATTCGTTGGAGATTCAAACTGAACTATTATTAGTTCTATCTGCAAAATGTCAAACTTTTAGATTTCGTTATACAAAATATAGAATTTTCATTATGTCAAAAGATTTTGACATTTAACCACAGCAAGCTTATTAAGAATACTGATGCCATGTTTGTTTTGATGAACTACTTCGTATCCAAAAATCGTTCATGTTATTCATTGTTGCTTACTCAGTCGGAACTCGCAACTCTTTGTATTAGTTTCAGTAAATTGTAACCCAGTTTCCTTCTTGCATAAGTGTGCGCTTTACATATTTTTTTATATCCCAATTTAGCTGCTTTTTTTTAATGGGTTAATCTTGCCGCATGCGGCCTGGAATTATCATGTTGCAATATTACCCTTTTTCTGTTGATATTACCAACAAAAAATTGGTTGTACAATCTATCTAATTGTTTCTCCCAGTGTCAATACTTCAAAATTAATTATGCCTCCACATTTCCACGCATAATAACACCCTCTTTAGAGTGAGGAATGGTTAAGGATTGGGTATAGCTAGTTAATTTGAAAAAAGCCATTGATTGGTGCGCTTGTTATAGTTGTACAAGACTAATTTCTCATCATTAGAAACAATCCTTCATAAAAACAGATCACTCCTTTGTCTGCACAAAAGAAATCATTGTTCGTGATTAATTCCTGACAATAGATGTGGAATTCATATACCCTGCCTGTAAACCTTTCCAAAGATGTCTTTGAACTGTTGACCAAGTACCCTAAAGAATGTTTGCTATCCACCACTGTTTTTTAAAGCGTCGTTATCAAACCCTACCCCACGCCCACTACGATCGTTATCAGACAAGTCAAAATCACTATTGGAAAATTTTCCAAACCAACGTTGACATTTATTAACTTTCCATACAATTTTCTTTACTGTAACTATTGCACTAACACTTGAATGAATGAACACGGAATGACATAAATGTTCTTTAGTTTGTCAGCCATTTTATACCATAGTAATAAAAACCTTTGAATTTAATTGCCACAACATTTAAGGCCACGGATTGTAATATTATGTAATAAAACACGGCTTTATACATTCAAGCTCTAAGCTAGAATGAAACTAACATTCCACAATAAAAATAATTGACTACTTATGGGTACACAACATGCATTTGGCACTAGTTTTAATCTAAAACACCTAATTTATTTAATAAGCCAAATTTGTCATGATGTCAACTGTCCTTAGAGATGTATTTAGTCAAGTTAAAACCAAATTATACATCTTTATTGCAATTGTGTTGTATTAGGACATGGTAGAGCAAAACACTTTTTACACATGTTTTACATAGCTACTTTGTTGTGTTTTTTTTAACTAGATAAATTATGACAGAACCAAATACATAACAATATGTAATACATTTTGTGATGACATCAATATTTCCTGTATTACCCGAAAACAAAATTTTGGTATCTTTGCTCTGCAAATTGTATCTTTTTTTTTGTATTACCTCAACAATTCGTGGACATTTTATCTTGAAAACTGCATCAGGACCAGCTTTTAACAGCTTCATAGCTCGATGCCACTTGCTATGAAACTCTTCTTTTATGTTGTAGTAAATAGCTCCTGCATAATAAAGCACCTCTTTGAGAAGTTTATTCTCTTACCTCCTACAAGATTGCTCAAAATTACATTGTTAAAGTCTCCGTGATTTTTAGTTATGTCACTGACGATTTCAAATCTGTGACTGACTTTTCTGTAACAGCTCTATTTAAAAAAAATATGACACATGGGTGAACACTTTTCTTATTATCAAAAAAATTTTTAACAAGTCAAACAAACTTATTCCGTGTCTTTTTCCAATTTCTGTCATAGTGTCCCAAGCAAAGAAAACAGGGATAACTTTGTATAAGTATCCAAGGTTTCTGATAAGGTCATTTAAATCATCTTGATTGAATAGTTTTGGCCCTTCCAGGTCACATTCAGTCACTATTACTACTGTCAGTTTTTACCTTAGACACTCCTCTGAAGCATCAGCATGATATTTCAAGGCTCAAAACCAACCGTATGGAAGGATATTCCCATTTGGCTCGAATTTTTCGGTTAATGCCAGTTATATTCACCAACGAAAATAACAATTGTGAACTAATTAATTTTTGTAAGTCTCCTTAATTCCTTAAACTTATACTTTCCACAAATAAATCAAAAATGATTTTGATCATTCACACAAACTCATCTTGAAGATGCCAAATCAAATTATATTAAGAAAACTTAATATATTTTTTAATTATCAACAAATTAACACTGCAAAAAAGTGAATTTTTAGTGAAAGCTATAATTCGTAAACAAGATCTATTACGAAAAAAAAAAATAAGGGGATATATAGAATCAGGGACATCAAATTAATAAACATCGTGATAAAAATCATTCATTTTGGCATACAGCACATGATTTCTTTTCCTCTTTGTCAAAAAAATAATCAACAATATGAATAACCACATCTACATACACTACACATTTACATATATAGTAATTAAATATTCATGAATATTTACAATTATAGTTGTCTGAATTAAAAATAAAATTTAAAAAAGCCATGAACAAAAAATTATTTATAAAAAATTAACTCATACAATACATTTAAAGAAAATTCAGATTCATAAACTGACAAAAACTTCATTTTACATATTAAAAAATAGCAATTAAAGAGCTGTATTTCATTTCTCAGTAAACATGATAACAAATGTTTTGATACTAATAAATTAATATTAATTAGTAATTCAACTTTCAAATTTTTTACATAACAAAAATATTGCAATCAAATTATGAAATTCTTGAAATAATCATAACTGAAACTTTAAATGGGAACTTCAAAAATACCATGGTCTACATAGCCTACACAACTACATAAGGTTCATTAACGTGTGAAAATTCATATCCAATCTCGCAAAAAAAATTCTAGTCTAGATAAATAAAATAGAAAATTTTCATATAATTTCAAAGGGAACCGCAATTTTAAAAAATAGCCTACATTCTATTTTCCTTTATTCTTTACAGGTACCATAGTCTATTTTTAAACGACAGATTTCAACGAAACTCCAAAATGGAGTCGTTGAATGGGGACCTTGTAACACAAACGCTGAATTTCCATGGGTCCCAGCTTCAAAAGTTGTGGGAGGGAGAACGTGGAGAGCAAGATCTTCCGCGCCAAAATGTAAAGGACCTCACATTCGAGGTTTACCAGAAACGCAATAAATACCTTTCTTTCCAAGATCGTGGGAAGCGTCTTAAGCTGCAACAGTTTATCGTTAAGAAAGCTGGGCTGTTGTTTTCTCACGAAGCTTTGGAGCGTACCACTATCCCGGAAGAGGCAGCGACTACTGAGGATATGTACGCCACCATGCCACCGTTGGAAACTTATTTAAATGTAGATAAACAATTGCGTTTAAAATATTTTTTTGAGGTAATTAATATCTTTCAAAAAATATTTTTGTGAATACTTATGGGAATTTTTGTTTTACAGAATGTTAAAATAGGTGACCTAATTTTGGGAAGTATTGTAAGCAAAACTCAAAGTGGTATGATGTTAAAAGTTTTGTGTACAACTGGAATTGGAGCACCTGTTAGATATGTTGCTGACATAAATGTTAAGGTAAATTTTTGAAAAATTATTTCCTTTTTATTTTTAAAACAAAACTTTTTATTTCAGGCTTTTTGTCCAATAGCAAACATAATACCTGCTGTAGATAGAAAAGGTGTTAGTCGGAGCTATATGATGAACGATTCTGTTTGTTGTGAAGTTTTAGAAGTAATCCCTGATACTGATAAGATGGTGTGTGGCATGAAGGGAACTACCCGACAGCCTGATGACCCAGAACATCGCCCAGCACTTGGTCTCATTAGTGCTGACGACTTTCCGCTCGTATACAAGTAAGTCTGTTTTAAAGTTTAACAAAGAACTAACACACCATTATTTTTCCTTTTAAAATGCTTGTTTCAAGTTAAAAAATAATTAAACAAGGATTTCGAATCAACATGAAAGATAAAACTTTAACATTGAAGAGGTCATATTATGTGAAATCGTTAATTTATTTTAATAACTTGCACTTTGTAGGAGATACTCAGTAACAAATATCATCATACCTTAATTTATTGTGGAATTTATGGTTTTTATTTTTTAAAATAATGAAGTCAAAAGGTCGCAAAAACATTACATAAGTGCGATAATTTGTTCCTTTTTAATTTCATTATCTGAACTGCTGTTTGTTATGATTTTTATATATTTCTATACAAATATCAGTTTATGTTAAAAAAATTGTTTCTACGTATATTTCTAAGTTCATTGGCCTTATTTAATTATTTTTTAAATTAAACTAATAGCATTTTTTCCTTCTATGTAACATAAGTTTTAGTGGAAAGGGTTTTCCATGTAGGTATTAGAGGATTTAAAACTTCAAGATGAAATCAAAAAATATGTATTCTGCTTTGTGTAACTGTACATATTTAGCATGTTTCTGCAAAAAGGTGTTGGAAAATGGATTAAAAAATTTTCTTATCCGTAGGTTAATTACAAACAGATACATAGTTAAAAACATAGATTTTTTATACAATTTCTTTCCAAAAATAATAAATAAAATGACCGTCTATTTGTGTGTACTTGTATAGAAAATATCCGGCAATTTTACTTTTGTGATTAATACTAGTACAAGCACAAATTTGCCCGATACCGCTAAATGCTTGTGCCTGAAAGTGAATGGTTCACGTGAAACAGGTGAGACATAGTTAAATCATTAAGTTAAGGAAATAAGCTTGGACAATAACTAATATTTTAAAGCATTCTTGTCTTTATGAAGTATTTTTCTGTTCATATGACGATATTTTCCACAGTTCTTCAAAACTTCCCAAACATGTCTCTTACCATTACATAAATATACATAAAAATGCTAGTTGGGATAGTTTGTTTTGTAAAAAATGCTTTTAAAAGGACGGAGATTATTATAATATAGTACAGGATTCCAAAAGGCAAGACTTTCACATAACGGTATGTATATCTTGTAAAAAAATGAGATTTTTGTTTCTTTTTGTGAGCCTGGCAATTTTTTAAGTTTTATTATATTTTTGGGAAAATCAAATCAGCCAAAATAAGGAACATGTCTTAATATAATACAGAAGATAAAAATGGAACAGTCATTTCCAAACATAATATTTATACATAAGAGAGGACATTTAAAATGGTTAAAGATGAAATTAAATGTGATTAAAATATTTATAGGACCTGTGAGAAAAAAATTAGTAGAGTAGCTAAAGATCTGCTACTAAAGATCAAATTGAATTGCCCAAGTGAAGATAAATCGACAATAACCAGACTCGCAAATTTTCTTTATAGCAGGTATATTTTTTGAAACGATTACTCGTTTTCAAATTGAGTCTGCTAGCAAGAAGTTTCTACCACATTTGAACACTTGAATATTGTGATTACAGGAAAGCATTGGATAACAAGAATGAGAGCTATGAAACTGTTCTTGAGAAGAGCGTTGGATTCAATAACCCCAACAATATCTCCTATCTGGCCACTCAGATGGGCATCGACACCCATTGTTCTTTGATGCCTGGTTTAAGGTAAGAACAGAAGCATTTTTACTTTTTTTAATTACGTTCTATCACTAAATCCTTTAAATATGTATTACTTATTAACTCCGTTGAACACCAACCAGGTTTTTCGTAAAATGTAAAAAAAAAAAAATGTTTGTGTTTAGGTTTTATTTATTAGGATGTATAAGAATTAAAAAATATTTTTATTTATTTCGATGATTGACAGCGCAAAATAAAAAGATAAAAGCAGCCATGTAGTGTCAGTCACCGACGACTGACACGGCTCAATTGGAATACTTAATTGTCGGTCACCTGTGACTGACAAAGCATTCAATGTGTTAAACAACTGAATCTTGTTTTTTATGCTGAATAAATTCAACCCAACTTGCAAATTAAAGTAACCATCCATTTTTTTCTAGGGGAAGATTTCCTGAAAACGAATATGCTACAGAACTGCGCCAACAGCAAGCAAGTAAGTGGGCTTATAGTAATGTAGCTGACGGAATAGATCATTTCAAAGCAGGTCGCCACACAGAAGCTTTTCAATGTTTGAACAAGGCTTTAAATATAGACCCCAAAAACGTAGAAGGATTAGTAGCCAGGGGAGCTCTGTATGCAAATAGCGGTAACTTCCAAAAAGCCATAGAAGATTTTGAAACCGCTTTAAAACTGAACCCCAGTCATGCTAATGCTCGTAAGTATATGGGAGAAACTTTAGTAGCTCTCGGTCGCAGTTTTGAAGAAGAAAACAAAATAGAAGAAGCTAGAAAAGCTTACCAAAGTTGTTTAAGCATCATTCCCTTTCACGAGGAAGCTCAAAATTCCCTCGAATTCCTCAAGAACAAAGCTCAAGGTTCCAAAACCCTCGAGGTTCCCGAATTAAATTTACCAGTGTTAGGTGCTAACAAATCGCAAGATTTAAATGAATCTTTGAAACAATTGATGAAAGGGGAAGAGGAAGAAAAGAAGGACAAAAAGAAAAAGAAGAAAGACAAGAAAAAGCGTAAAAATAGACATAGATCAAGCTCAAGTTCAAGTTCCAGTTCCTCTGGAAGCAACGAGAGTTCTAGCAGTTCTTCTTCTAGCTCTAGTGATTCAAGTTCAAGTTCGGGCGACTCTGACTTCAAAAAACGCAAGAAGCGCCGATCCAGATCTCACCGCCGAGAAAAACAAAGTTCCTTATCTCCTTTAAGTAAGAGAATGGCGCTTATGGATCCCACACACGACACCTCGGCTTCTTATCAATTCAATAAACCTTACGAGCAACCCCAGGAGGTTGTCACTAAATCAGAGGAAGGTTACGAAGCCAAGGTTAGAGCTTTCTTGGAGCAAACCAAAGGCGATTCTGATTACGAGGATAAGGTAAGGAAATTTTTAGAGGAAAGCGCTAAGTGGAAAAAGGAGAAAAGAGGTGAAGAGAAAAAGAAGAAGAAGAAAAAGGATAAGAAGAGCAAGAAGGAGAGCAAAAAGAAAAGGAGGGATAAAAAGTTGAAGCGAAAATTGGACGATTACGAGTTGCTAAAGAAGGAGTTGGGTATTAAAGATAAAGAGAAGCGCAGTAGCAAGAAACATGGTCTTAACTCTGACGATGATGAGTATATTATAAGTAAAGGATACAGCAAGAGGTATGTTGCTTTTCTTTTAGTATACATTTTTACTTTTAATAAATTCCTTTATCCAAATATCCACAATGCTTATTGTTGCTTTTGCTTTTATGTGTATTAAAGACTAATGGTATTGGTTAAAATAAAGATATTAATATTAATTTATATATATTTATATATCATCACACTACTAGTTGAAATTCCTTTAACCATATGTCTTTATTTATCCCGCATTAATTAGACTCCACTGTTTCAAATTCCCTTTCATGAACTCCAATCAAAATTCCGGTGTTTTTTATTTGAAACGGTGCTTTCAGGTTTTTGGATAGTTTGCCCGATTTGGAAGAGTTGGAATCTAAATTGAACGCTTATTATGCTCTCGAAAAAGAATCAAAGAGGTTAGTTTCATCATGCTTTTTGAAAACTTATTTCTGTTTGTATTTGCCTGCTTTTTAAAGAAAGCAACAAAATTATTTTAGACGTTGTGCAACTTGTATGTGATTAACAATCTTGTTGCTTTCTTTTTTAAATAATGTGTTATTTCAGGTATGCATCTACTCTCATCATTTTTCTTTAAAAAGTAATTTAAAAGCTAATTAGTTGTAAAATTTAAAGTTACTTAAAAATTTATGTTGGACTTGTATGCATAAACGTTCATGAAGTTAAGTCGTTATAGCAAAGAAACGAGTCTATAAGTAAGTACTGACGACATAAATTAAAAATTTACTTCCTGAGGAAGGTTAAATGGTACTGATGATGTTTGTAAAACTTATTTTTTGTTGCCAATTAGACATGATTTCTGAATGGTACTGCTTTAATAAATTTTTAAAACTTTTAGTGTTGAGACAAAGCCTTAAAATGGAAAGAGATTTTAAAAATGGATGTTAGCAAAGACGGACAATGCTCAGCGGGAAGAATAATTTCTAGTAGAATTTAAAAGTGATAGAAGTGAGCATAACATATTACTCACAGATAAAAAAAAATATATTATCGCAGTTACTGATGAAATCTTCATTAATCTTGTCTAATTAAAATTTTATTTAAAAAATAATCCAGAAAATAATTGTTTGTTTTCTGTTTTGCCAGGAGTGAAGTAAGTGACAGCCCAAAAAGATCAATAATTATGGATTCTCCATCTCCAACCCGTGAGCAAAAAGCTCGGCAAGCCGTTGCAGAAGCCACTGCTAGCGCAACTGCAAGCGGTGCTCCTACAAAATGGAAAATGTCAGTCGGTTCTACTTCTGCTGGAAGTTCTCGATTTAAACGTAAACCTGATAGGGAAGAATGGCTTGATGAATCCATGCCTGAAACTAGCAAGCGCTCTAGCAAGAATGGTGACAGAGACGAATCGCCAGCGAAAAAAGTTACCACTATTAATGTCGATAAAGCTACTAGTGTCCGTAAAGCAATGGCCATGAAAGAACCTTTACCAAAAAAAATTGAAATGGAAACTAAGAAACCTAAGGTTCCTCAGCCAATTGTCATGCCGAAACCTATAATACCACCAGGCCAGGTAGTGTTGGATAAATTTGGAAACTTCCGGCTGATGACGCCTCCTAAGGATTCCAGAATACACGGTGATGATATGCCTCCATTACCACCAGGTGTGCCGCCAAAATCACTCGCAGGTACCAAAATATTCATGTGCATGAATTTTTCCTTATGCCCGCTCAATACTATTTGTGACAGTATAGTACTTTTTAACACTTTCGATGTGGAATTCTATGAATGCTAGCAAAATTTATAGTTTTGATGAGTTTTTCTCTATTACTAAGCAAAAAATATATTTTTTCAAGTTGCAATGAAAGTGTTAAAACAACATTAAACATTTTATGAGTTGTTTTAATTTATATGATTTTATTTATTTTCATATATAGTTTTTGATATATTAGTGCCCTTTTATTTTAAAATATAGGCATAAGGATGGAAACCAGATGGCATGAATTTTTGGTACTAATTTTATTTTATTTTTTATTATTTTAAAGCATTTTGCTTATCTATCATACTATGTTAACATGACTGTAATAATTATGCCATGCAGAATGCTTTAATAAATTTTACTGCTCTTAATTTTATCTTAGAGCAATAAAATATACCTTTAGCTATCAACTACTCGTATGCTTGTTAATTTTTGTAGCATGGAATCTAGTAATTTTTAAAAATTAAATTATTGTAAGTAGCTTTTTAATTCTGAGCAATTCTCTATTCACATGTTTTCAAGTATTTAACTGCACTTTTCATTCTAATTCATAAACAAAGAAAATTAAGAAAAATTAAAAATGACTAAATTACGGCTAAAATTTTAATATTTGAGATAAATAAAGTCAGATTTTAGTAGCATTTTTTTAATTATTGAAGACATGTGAAAATTTCAATCAACATGGCATTTAAAGTTTAGAAAGTAACAAACAAAAATTTTTTAATGTTTCTTTTTCTTCATTTTCTCAATTTTAAATGCTAAGCGACATGGAATTTTCGCCTGAATTCTTCAACTTAAAATAAAGCTCTTTGAATAATGACATTATTTATCGGTTGACCTTAATACATATTTTTACATTTTCATTTTTTACCAGAAAATGGAGCAGTAACATCTACTGATGATAGACAATTAAAGGCTATAAATTCCAGTGTTATGAATTGGACTTATTCTATATCTCGAGATTTAACAACATATAAAGAACTTCAAAACGGTATTGTATTTTTTTGGGGGATTCTTTTTTTTATTCGGTGTGTAAAATGATCTTGCATCTACTATTTTAAATGTTAATATCTAAGATCATTTTACATATTCAATACAAGTATCTTAAAATAAGTTCACCTTTTTAATTTAACTTGACATGACTTTTTGTGTATTTATTTAATAACCAATATATTTTTTCTACATGTCATGCCAAAATTCACAATAGAGATTTACTTTGTAAATATTTACGTTCCAGTAAACATTAAATATTTATGCCATACATATGTCATCTCTTTAATTAACAACATTTTTAGATTTCTATACACACAAATGTTTACTGCTTTATTTTCACCCAACTAATAAAACCGCAATAATTTTTGTATTTGGATAACTGCATAGGGCTTGTTCCAAAATGCCTTGCTTTTTGGTACAATCCCATTCTATCCGTTTGTTATAGTTTTTTCGATAAAAAAATAATGTATTTTACTCTGTCATACAGGTCGCAAACCTCCAGAGCCGCCAGGCAGACCAAGATCAGGAAGTCGTTCTCCACGTAGACGTTCTCGCTCAGGAGGAAAATACAGTCGCTCTCGATCTCGCTCATCAACTGGCTCCCGATCAAGATCAAGGAGTTACCGCAGCAGATCCCGATCTTATTACAGCCGGTCTAGATCCAGATCCGGTTCATATTATTCTAGAAGCAGGTCCCGTTCTAGGAGTTATTCTGGCGAACGCCGTCGCAGTTATCGCCGAGGAAATTTCAGAGGACGCTTCAACGATAGAGGTACTTACTACAAACCAAGATTTCAGAATCCGAGAACTAACCACCCTAGAGGTCGGGGAAGTTATTACAACAGAGATGCCCGATACAGGGATGACTATAGAGGCGGTAGAGGTGGAAGACCTTATGGTAATAGTTATAATAACCGAGGAGGGCGCAGACCAAGGGGAAGGTTCCAGAGAGGCGGATATCGAGATGGTTATAGGGACAGAAGGTACGACAGGAGTAGGTCGAGGGATAGAAGCAGGTCTTACAGCAGTAGGGACTCTCCTGAACCAATGAAAAAAGTCAATCAGGAAAAGGAAAAGATTAACAAGTATATTGATGGCGAAGGAGAACCTGTCAGGCATGAAGGTCCACTTTCCGAAGGTGAGGACAGGGATGATTACACTGGCGATAAATATGTTGATAGAGAAGCCTATGATGGAAAATGGGCTGAAAATGATGAAGGAGGGGGTGGCGACACTGGAAAAGATATACCGTCTGAAAGTAACTTGGAAGATATGGATAAATTTCTGAGTAAAGCCAAAAGAGAAAAGAAAGAAGAGATGATGGAGAGAAATAAAGATATTCTTAAGAGCAAATAGTAGGTGGTCTGAAGCTGTAGCGTGTTTATTTAAAAAAAAATTTAATTTTCTTGCAGATTTTGAGGCCATTTACTTTTTATGTTTTGAAGCTCCTTAAGAATACTGTATTATAGTATAGTATTTTTGTTCAGTTTTGTGAATTTCTGTTATAAAATCCAGTTATAAATTTTTGCCATTTTATAATTTACGAAATATCTCAAATTTTTCCAATTTTAATTTTAGTATGTATTATAATTTGTTTTTTTATGGCTCCAATAAAAAATTAAAATATGACAATATGTAGTTTATTGTTATCGAAGTCTAGTTTCCAAATCTACCTATTTAACTCTTATTGTCCAGAATTTAATTTCATTTGTACTCGCTAATGATCAGAATTAAAAGTAACATTTACTCACAATAACATCTCCGAACAGAGTCTGATATATATCATTTGGCCAGCAACAAATACAAATTATAGCTTATATTTAGGTAATTTTAATGGTATTTGTATAAAAATAAACAACCAAAAGAAAGTATTTATTCTTTAATTTAAAAAGGCACTATTATTATTCATTCAAAAAATGTTCTTGCAGTTTTTTTAAGGCTCTATATCGATGCGAAATTTTATTCTTTTCTTCTTTGGACATTTCTGCATAAGTCAATTCGTACCCATCAGGTTGAAATACTGGATCCCAGCCAAAGTCCCTAGATCCTCTTGGCTCAACAATCGTACCTTTCGTCCTACCTTGAAACAACTTCACCTCATCATTAGGGCCACCTGGATGATAAGCAAATGTACAGACAGCTTCTGCAGACTTATCATCGTAACCTGCTAACAGCTTGTGAAGTCCTTCAGGCTGTAATTTCTCTAAAAACCATTTGATATAAGGACCTGGTAAACCTTTCAAAGCGTTAAAACATAAGCAGGTATCTTCAACAATAACTGGTCCTTCTACTTCAACAGCGGCTTCTTTGCACTTTTTAACGCAAATATCTTCGATTTCGCCTTGCAATTCTGGTAAATCCACTTTTTGTGCCACGATTTTACGAGTAAAATTCGTCCCTAAGATTGCGACGACTTCTTCTAATTTCTTTTTGTTTCCAGTAACAAAAGTAATTGGCTTGGACATGGTTTGAAGAAGTTTATATAATTATTTCTTAAATTATTTGGCTTTGCGGTTTTATTTATATAACATAACCTTACAAACCGACAACCTGACAACAACATAACCTAAAAGTACACACTTTATCATTCCACCAATCATAACTATGACATGTGACATTTGATATTTCGCGGGAAATTCAATTATTTAAATGGGATACAGTGTAATACCGGAGACGCGTTATTTAGTTCTTATTTTTTTATTAACGAAGTCTCCGTATACAGGCAAACTTCAGTCTCCTTCATACTAGCTGGTAGGTCTTATATTTATATGAGGAACAGCAGGAACACCTGATTAGATGCTGCCTTTTATCAGTAAGGAAATCTGTCAGGATTCCTAGCGAAATTCCCCTCACCCCATAGTATTCTAGCTTGGTCAACAGCAGCTCATGCCAAACGCAATCAAAGTCTCTACTTAAGTCACAGTAGGTAGCCAATACAGCTCTTCTCTCATTGAAAGATTCCAGGACGAGCCCCTGTTCTGCAACACATCTTTTTCCATAGACTCTCCCCTTCTAAGAACATGCTGCGTTCTACAGATTATGATGCTCTTGGTTACATAGCTTATCATTCGGTATCAGTGTCTCAAAAATATTTGAAAAAATAATCGATATTGGGATATACTTTTCGTCAGATTTCTAAACACTTCAGAAATATAGGCATTTGTTGATGACTTCCGCCAGATGCAGAGCTACTATATTTAGAATTTTCACATTTAAGTTATTGCTGTACTGCTTTTCATCGAATTAACTATGTCTATTTATTTGAAAGTTTTCGGATAGACGGAGTTCAGGCTATCGATTCCTACGCATCTAAGAAACGGAAGGATTTGTCATGATCCATTTCATGCTCCCACTTTCTTTTTATATCGCTGATGATATACTTTGTGTGCTTGGAAAGCAAGTTCACCCTCATATTTTGTTATAACATGTCATCAAAGGTGTTTTTCATTTGTCTTGATTGACTGGAGTACCAGTTGATGTTTTTTGTTTTGTTCTCTTCTATGTATGTAAGGGGCATTGGACAATTCACTGCCTCTTTTATCTCTGCTAGAAATTATGTGTTGCTGGTTTCCAGTGTACTTCTGTTAATATTATTATTAGCTTTTGTAGGGATTTATTAGTTAGGTCATCAAATCAAGAATCATTCTCTGATGATTATATGAAAGGTGCCAATCTTTGTCCATTATATTCCCACCCCCGTTGTAAAGAACATTATCTAGACAGGTAGAACTGTGATTAATAAGTTTTAAAAGTTCAAAGAAAGTGATTTTGTAGCCTAATAAAGTGACTAATTCTTGTAATAATTCAAGATTTCTGATTTTCTAGGTAAACATTATATCTACCTGGAATTACGGAGTTACCTCTATTTCTCTCGTCAATGTAGGCTAGACAGGCATGAAAGCAGCTTAGGAACAAATTGTAATTGAAATATGGAGACCTATATACGCAGGCAATTATCAAGTTAGAGTTTGAAATCACCTCAACAACGTACATTCTATGACCATCTCTTTTATCATCAGGTGTCTTTCAATGTTCGTCATAGTCAGACTGTTGTGACACAAAATCAATACTCCACTATTACTGAATTGTTGATGACAGTAGAAACATGGTTGACCAATGATGAGTGGCACAAACAATTTTTTTATATTTGTACAATTCAACTGCAAATGGGCCCTTTAGGCCAATACTATTTATTATTGTAGATAGTATTCAACTGAGCTGGAAATAGTGTATTGGAGGAAACTGCTATAATGCTCTGATCCATGAGTTGAATGATAGACGTGTTCGATGGGAGGAACATAATTTCAACTGCAGTTAAATACACTGCATTAAAAAAATGATTAAAAGCACATCATTAGATGAAGCTTTTGCTCCCCAGGTCTTTCTGTTATACTTCTATATTACTGTTAAATTAGAATTGGAAAACTTTTTGCGGTCTGTGAATTTTATGAATGAATAATTAGCACTAGTTTCAGTTTAAAATCTTCCGATGCATTACTGCCCATTAATAGAATCAAGCAATCCTTCGCAGCTTTGAACTTTTACGCAGCACCATCTCTCTTTTTGTGGTATGTCATATTTGGATATCCACCGTTTTAAAGTATAGTTTTTAATTGTTCAAGAAATTTTTTTACATTTTCTATGTGTGCACCAGCTGCCTGCCCCATCAATATTGTGAATTCTAGCTCTATGATTAAAACTAAAGAATAAATAATTTTATAATATAAATGTCTGCATTAAACATTCTAAATCCTAAATAACAAATAAGGAATACAAATTATAACAAAAAATTTTAAAATAGAAGAAAAACCAGGAATTAAGGTCACATTATAAAAAGAACAAAGGAAAACTTTTATAAAAATAAAATATTTAAAAATCCTATGAAGGGCTAAAATATAATGTTCTTGGGATATACTATTTATTATTACATTGTTTATGGAATAGCGTACACCTTTGTTAGAGGTGCTCCACAAAGTTTTGTTAATTCTTGGGACCTAAATTTTATAAATGAATACCACCTTCAATTCTAAAAACACATATAAACTATATACAGTGAATGAGTACGTAAATAGAAATTTAAATGCAGTTAATTCTGCGTTTTAATATAAATTATGCATACTTTTTTATGGATATATTTTTTTAAGAATGTTAGCTAATATGATATTGATAATCTACTTTTTTTTAATTAAATATATTGATCTTTAACCAATAGACTTTGCCTTTAAGAAGTATTTTTCTTGTTTTAGAAATTTGCAGTAAGAGTGTCTGATTATATAAAAGTTAAGAAGTATGGGATTTAGAGGGTTCTCTTGCTGAAGACATGGCATGTTGATAAAGGGTTTGAAATAGACGTTTCTCTTTATAATTAAATTGCATATCAGGGAAACAACATGGGAGGCAAAGCCCTCAACAAGAAACATATCAGTGAAAGTCAGCTGGTCGATCATATGCTACAAAAATATCAATAAATGTAGCGGAAAATTTTTTTTTTTGAGAGAGTTAGCTTGAGTATGAAACTAATAGTGTGATTGCTTCAACTTACCTTACCTTTTCGAAAACTCAACTGGAATTCAGGTGGGTAGTAATTTTTATGAAAGTCTGTTTGTGACTATCTTTTTCAATAGTTTTATTAAGCAAGGGTATAAGGTAATAGGTAGAAAATTTTTGAAATTTTTGTCTCTTGTTTTTATTTATTTACTTTTTTAAGAGAAATAATGGTTGGGAGTTTTAAGCTGTCAAGATTGTTATTTTTATAAGTATTGCCAAGTAAGCGTATTGTGTGTGATAAAGTCAAGGCCTAGAATAAAATAAAAATTTCATTTTTGGTTCTATTTTTAATCTCTGTTACCTTTACAAGGATATGGAAAAATATTCTTAAAAAAGTTTTAAAAAAATTTATTTAAATTATTTATAATGTAATAAAGGCTCACATTTCCAACTACATTAAAACTTTGTTAATCAGTAATTATTATTTCTGAAATAAACATCGATTAAAATTACCAACATTTAAACGGATTTGAAAAAATGGTCTAAATCTAATAAAATTTAATAATTGACACATTTTCCTTCATAGTCCGTACTGCCCCGGGGTATTGCTAAATGAACGGCGTTTTCTTCCAAGTAAACGTGAATACTCTGATATTTGACTAGAATATGATAGTAATCTGGAAAAATATTTTGGTAGAAGAGCCATTTGTTCGAATAATGATCATCAGTCAAAGTTACACCATCATGTAAAACGGTGCATTCATTTTGCCCAGGCTGAACTTCAAATGTACTATTGTTATTCGTGATTTTCAAAGCCTACAACAAATACAATTGGAATTTAATACTTTAAAAAAATAATAGGAAAGCTTAACTTACAATCGATTTTGATCCTTCTATTCTTTTAACGTAAATCTCTAAAGAGTTGTCAACCTCATCAGTTCTTAAAACCGAAGTCCAATTGAAAGGAAGGTCGTTAAGAACTTTATCATATTTAAATTCAATTTCATGCATGTAAATACTACAATAGTCTACAAAATCTATGGCATACAAAAATTTATAAATTGAGGAGTAATGAGGAGTTTCCAAAGGTTGAACATATTGCGTCCACCAAATAGGAAGTTGATCAAAATGATACTCATGGTTTGCAGTTGTAACATGCACATTTACCGACTCCGTATCCTGTGGGTACATTAAAGCAACTTTAACACTACCATCAGCTACTTTTGTAGAAGGTTTCTCCACAAAGGTGTGATAATAATGAAAATAATTAAAAACCCTATTCCAAAGATATTTAATTTCATCTGTCCTTTTTAACAGATCTGATCTTTTATCTTCTATAGTATAAGAATAGTTTCTTATGGTATCAAAAGCTGTAAAGCAATAATGTAGGTTACTGTATCCAAAAGTAAGTTGACATTCAGCAGGATACGTTGATTCACTTTCTCCAGCCATATTTATTTCAAAAAGGATGTCGTTGCACTTGCCTTCTTTTTCACTACCAAGACCAAGGCTTAAGAACCCTTGAACTGACTTGTCTTTCCATTGTTTGCTTCCTTCTAGGCACACTTTTTTGTGATCTGCATATACTTCTAATGCTATATGCTGATCTGTAAATCCGGGATTAACATCAACAGATGCACTTATTACTACTGATTTATCTAAAGTGTTATCCTTATAGTAATTTATAGTAACTTGAGGTTTCATGTTAAAACCTTGCAATAAAGAATATTTATCATTATCAATGGCTGTGTAATTATTCTCAAAAATAACTTCTACAAGATTGATTTTTGTCCACATAAACTGTTCTGCTATCCCATTAGTACCTTCGATTGGCTGAAGCAAAGTTATTTCCCATATTTTATCCATGTTGGTGAAAAAGTTTTCACCAAAATAACTAGCAACATCTTCAAATGGGAAGAACTCACTTATAGTTTTAGGGTTACGTATTGGCCAGTAGTATTCATTATCAAAAATTGATAAATTATGGATCAGCGCAAGATTGTACTTTGTTATATGTGCCTGCAACACAAATTGAAATTAATTTACAAATATCGGAGGTACAAATTGAAGTCATGATACTCACATCAGTTACATATTCGTCCCCTCGAGAAACCTTGGCCCAATTCTTAGATTCGGAAGAAGCTTTAGCTAGTAAACCATTATGTTGATCGTCTTTAACGAAAGTCATAGTGGTTCCATAAATTCTATAACCCATATTGTCCTCTTTGGGATTTCCTTTGGATTTGAACTTCAAACTGAATTTCATGGGATTTTTTGCAAATTCCACTTCCATAAAAAGTGGAAACTGGCTATCAAAAGTTCTATATCTGTTAATTCCTTGGAAAACGTCAGTTATAGGATTATAAAAACTGAATCCATATCTTGAGTGTATCCAATTTTTAAAGGAAAAATCAATGTAGTAAGTTACATGATCTTTTCCAAATTTTTCCTCAAGTGACCATTTGTTGTATGACACATGTGGAATCATCCAATCAAGTGTTCCAGAAAAGCCTGCTTCGGTAGCAAAGAATGTCGTTGTGGACATTTTTGAAGTAATATCTATGTCATTGTGTATAAATTTACCAAAAATAATGTCTTTTATGTTTACCAAATCTTTATCGAAATTTGTCAGGTGGAAAAAGTAACTGTCATATACCTTATCTTGGCGAAATTCTACAATTTCAATGTATATCTCTTCCTTTTTCAAAAGTTTTTCACGATAATAATTTAATGTTTTGTCCAAATTTTCATTATAATAATCAATTCCATGTATTTTTATCAAATAAGTCGAAGGATTAAAAAGCATGTTGAAATAATTGATTTGTGTTGAAAATTGAATTAAGAGAGAATTGTGGTCTTTCACAACAAATCCTTCAAATGATTTTCCAAAACCATAGGTCTCCTCTGTGTAGTCAATTCGATAGTACTTTATAAGATTAGAAGATGTTAATGGTGACATACGATAAAACATTTGTTTTGCTTTTAGCTTTGAATTTTCTTTGCACACATTTTCACTTACACTTAAAGCCTCGATGTAACTGTAGAAAAATTGATAAAGGTTTTCATTGTCTTGTTTATTCACATATGAAAGAACTCTTCCATAACTTAAAGGCTCTGACTCTAGAATAAAATACAAAGCCATAACTCTATTTCCAAGAGTTTCAGTTTCATCGGTCAAAATAGGCCAATAAAATTTCCAAACTGCTGATTTTTCATATATTATTGATGGGGAAAAGCCCCATAATGCAATGCTTCTAATCTTTTCGTCTTTACTCGATAACAATTTTTCATAGAAGGTATCATCCACTTCTAAATTGTACAAACCTTGAAGGTACACAGATTTTTCTTGATAACTCTCAGCAGCTTCATATTTGGCAGTATAATCTGCTATTAATTTTTGTTTAACTTCCCATTTATTAAAATTTTTACTAATAATAGTTGCGAAATTCAAAATGGTAGCTTTCCTTACTGCCCAAGAAAACGAATTATCTAAAAGTGTAAACGATACTAGTTTTTCATATTTTTTATAATTCGATGATAGCTCTTGTAGCAATTTAACTGCTGTAGAATCATTTACTTTCTTATGTGAGATTAAGTACCTGTAATATAAAAATTGTTTATAACAACTTTAAAGCGAAGTATCTATAAGTAATATGTACATATGGTAACATTAAATAATACATACCAAATTTGCTTCCCAGCAGCATGTGTACCAACTAGAGGCAGAACTTTTTTGAAAATTCTAAATATTTCCTTATTTGGCTCTTCAGTTTTTTCACTAAGCCTATTCCACATATTGTGAATAATATCATAATTAAAGTTAGACATTTTTGCAACAATTCTGTTGATCAATTGACCATTCTTTAAATTTGGTTCTTCCGCATTTATATGACTTTCCTTTAAATATTCAACAACTTCTTCAAGCATATGTTCTACTTCTTCAGACTCTTGCTCCAAGTTGTGTACACGTCTTCCCATTGTTGTATCTATAGATCCATGTAAATTTTTTCCGAATGGAATGTAAGACAATGACATGTTAAAAGCATTAAGAAGTTCCATTTTTGTTGTGATATCTTTCATATTTTTTAAATCAAATTCTATAGTGCTGTAAACATATTGTGCCTCCGATTCAGCTCTGTAAGGATGTACATAAACTCCTCCTGTTGTTTTGATTAAAGTTGCTATCAAGTGGTTATCTATTTTTGATATTAGATATTCTCGTTGACTATCATGTGACATTGGTCTCTCGTGTCTAATTTCACATCTACCATTAAATTTAACATTATTTACAGATCTATCATACATTTTGTAAAAACAATTTTCTAAGTATTTTTGCACCTTTAACGTGTCCTTTTCTACAACTACATTGTAAGAGACTTGCGTGTCTTTCTCAAAAAGTGAAGGTTCGTTAGTTATAAAAGATCCTTTCTTTGGAATTTTCATCACTTTGGTGTATTCCATTTGAAACACAGAAGCTACTGCCTTTTTGATGTTAATTGCCCACAAGTTTTCGTCTTGTGAAGATATAACAAAGTCTTTAGATATACCAGAATCATGATAGTTTACCCTGAAAACTTTGTAAATATCTTGTAGGTCTTCCGGTTTTATTGGCACTTCTTTAGCATCGGAATGGTTAGATACTTTTCCATTGTACATCCAATAACTTAGATCAGACAACTTCATATAGGCCTCATTGCCATTTCTTTGAATGTGTAAATATCCTGTAAGCCGAAATTCTGAAGCAAAGTGTTCTGGATACTCTGTACCAGCCGATGTTGTTGCATCATAGTAATATGTAATTTCTTTTCCTTCTGGTAAAAGTTGGATGAATCCAGTTGCCTTGGATAAACTTGAAATCACTGTAAGCAAGTAATGAAAGAATATTGAAGATTAAAATGCCAAAGAATGTGGAACATAAACAAAGCAAATTATAGAAAAAATAAAGAAAACAAAGACCACCAACACAGGACTAAACTTTGATGCAAATCAAGGGCGAAATCCTCCAGATGTTCCTATTTATGCTAAAGATGATTTTCAACCCAGAAAAAATAAAGAAAAGAAAGACCACCAACACAGGACTAAACTTTGATGCAAATCAAGGGCGAAATCCTCCAGATGTTCCTATTTACGCTAAAGATGATTTTCAACCCAAAATTCAGAGACATCACCCACGGACCCCACCATAAGGAATATGTCAGTCAAAATCAATATAATGGGAATTCTCTTAAACACTGTCTACAAAAAGAACATCCTTAAAGTGGAGGTTGTGATGGGACACTTCGCTCCCGAGGAAGGCAAGGATTACCCTCAAAATACTGGGCACCAAAAATCCAGAGATGGGCTGAAGGTCTTGCGAGTCTCTCAAAGTTTTATAAATATTCGCAAGTACTAGCTTTTGACAGAAAAAAAGGAGGGAACTAATAGCAATAATAAACAAACCCTATTGCATGTGGACTAATGACCTATGGGATATTCACTGGCGAAATAGGAATTATAAGCATTTACTATTTGTATGAAGTTCACGATGACAGAATTGGCAACATACATAATAGAGGGCAGAGAACTCCTGCATTGACTTAGATTAATATATCGTTTAATGAACTCTGAGTTACCGGTCAAACTTTCCTTTGCATTTTGGATGAAGCCAGCCATTGCACGAGGTTGCAGGTAGTTATAAGAAATCCTCATGACTTTTAAAGTTCACGATGATACCAGAAGTGAACCAAGGAGAATACTTCCATATTCTGAAAGAGCTCAACGGGATGCATTAAGTAAATATGATATACGTAAACTTGTAGAAGACACTGCAAGCCTGTCTCACAGTTTCCAATTTTAAAGAGACCCCCACTCAGTCCCCACTATACTATGGAATGGGAAGTTCATGCTTCCAAAATTAATTTTTCTGGCGTTAATATTTTCAGAAAATGAAGAGACTTCCAAAATTCTATCTGAAGAGGCGGATGAAGCTTTTGCCAAACCCTGTGTCTCAACCTGGCAAAGCACAGATTCTGAACCATGCAGGAGCATTTGTAATAATAATATAGTAAGTGGTTGGTAAATTTGTGTGCATTAACTCGATAAAAAAATAATACAGTGAAATTTATAAAACATAAGCTAAATTATAGAAGTCATACGTGTAAAAGAAACTTGAGTCGATTCGCCCACGATATTACTTGCACCACAAAAAAAAAATCCTCTAGCGCCTTTGCCACCTGAAAAACTCCATTACATGTTTCCCCAACGTAAGTACATGCAGAATATTGTTATGGTAGTAGCTTGAGACAATATTGAATGAGAATGACTTTTAACAAACAGAACTTTTTATTAGAGTATTAGAAGACCTTGATATCTAAGATTTAAATTGTGAATGACAATAAAATTATAGGCTCGCCTTCTTATACCCGATACTTGTTCCCTAAAACAAAATCCGACATCCATAAATACACTCAAATTCTTAGCAGCAGAAGAAAACTTAATAGGATCACCATCCATCGCTAAGCCATGCTCGATTTCAAGCTTTTCACGGTCTCCTCCAAAACAAAATATATATATACTCAAACAATGATCAAATGGTGATGTTAACAACAAACTAAACTCCGTATTCATGAACCCTCTCGCCTCATTCACAGTTGTGATAATTACCCACTCGTTCCCTCTGATATCTATCAAGAAGGTAGTTGTACAATAATTTAATGACAATCTCATATATTCCAATATAGTTAATATAATATAGTGGTTAACATTATCAAAGGTCTTCATGTAGTCCAAAAGGACAAGAGCTGTCCTGAGGAGCCATGACCCGGCCTAAAGCCTTACTGAGTCAGCAGAGTTTCAACATTCATTCATCAACACTTCCACCTACTCAACGGAAACTGATGAGAAAGGGTATTTCTTTGACAAGTCGAACATTGTCTCACTTAAATAGAAATCAATCATCTCAGTAGAAGCATCCAATGAAAGACCAAATTGAAGACAAGTGATTATTAAGCAAATCAACATTAGTTAAATGCAATGCTTTGTGAATCTTTTCGTTTTCAAGGCAAAATAATCATCAGATAATTCAGTGAAAACATTATTAAAGAAGGCATTTTTTTGGTCAACATCTTTTAATTAGTAGAGGATGTGCTAAAAACAGACTCTCATGCAAACATTTTGATGAAAGGCAAGAAAAGACCCGAAAGGTATCATTTGAATACACAAAAGCTAATTGATATAGTGAACAGGGTCTGCCTAAAGTCATTAGACCTATGAAGAACCTGCAATCAAAGTTAAGAAATGGACACTAGGTTCCTCCATCACGATAATGATCCAACTCATCATGCTAAGGTTGAGCTTAGAACATTGGTCGTCAACTATGCCATGAGGAAGTAGAAACAACAAAACACCTTCTATGTGCACGATCTGTAGCAATCCAGACAAGACTAACCTAATTGGAAAAAGGTTCCTACCCATGAACATATAGCCAAAAAATTACTAATACCCTATGATCAGAAAGTACCGGAAATTTTTTATTTAAACGTACCGTCCATACGGTAACTAGTTTTTTTTTCTTATGTTGATACGACCTTAAGACCCACATCTGTCAGGTTTTAATGCCATCCGATCATTAGTGTCTGCCTGGTGTTTTTTTACATCAGTCAACTTTTTTCAATTTGTCGCATTTTACCATGGATAATTTTGTTGAACAAAGAGTTTGTTTGA